>LPNX010227588.1:0-16974 GCA_001517045.1 Pseudotsuga menziesii | reverse complement strand
TATTGGGGGTATAGAGAGAAACATTTATATGCATGAAAAGAAGGGAACACTAAAAATATTTGCTTTGTTTCTAACCATAGAAAACATTTGTTTTCTTATGATTTTATTCATTGCCTTAACCATGCACCTACCCTATTAATTGTGCTTAAACATATCGCGTGCGTGTTTTAATTATACAAATCACGTATGCGTTTTTACTCTATATAATGCATGCACATTGTAGGACTATAAAAACAATGGATTGTTTTTGTCCCAGAGCAACATCACTCTATTTTTACAAAAATCTGATTATTGCACTTTTTTTTTCAAGAACACGAGCCTGCCTATGGAAATACTCACAATACACATTCTCCATCATTATTTTTGTTATGCAGGTGCAGCATTGAGGACATTTTCATGGTTGTGGAGCACACAGGATAAGATATCAAGATTCAATGTCATTTCATGGTGATGGTGGATATACACAATTGTACAAGAGAATCAACTTGAGGAACAATTTATGATTTAACTTTCATTTGCTTATTATTCAAGAGAACCAAAGGTAAATTTTCCCATTCATCATTGTTTTGATGGGAAATATGAACAATTGAGAAGGAATATTGAAGCACCTTGAAGGATCAATAGCTATAAATCAAGTTAAAGGTTTGAAAGCTTGTAATTAAGGAGAAACAAAAACAAACTATATTGAATTGATCATTCTGGTGATGGGGAATGTACATAACCAAGGAAGAAAATTAGCAAGGAAGAAGAGACCTCAAGAATTCATCAAAGAAGAGAGAGAAAAGAAAAGAATAGAGATGATGAATTGAAGGATTTCTTTGGAAACTAATCCAAATCCAATTATAGAGGATACCATGGTTCATCCTATTAATCCAGCACAAGAAAAAAGGAAGCATTCACTAGAGGGACCTTCAATTTCCACAATAGTTGTTGAACAAGCACCCCATGGAAGTATTCAAGAAGCAAAATGTAGGTGCTCATTAGGGGATGTTTCAAATCCCACATCATGTCAAAGTGATAAGTTACTATCTCAAGATGAAGCTCATGAAGAGGTGTTGGACATGGAGCCTACTGTTGAAGAGGCGTTGGACATGGATCCCACTGTTGAAGAATAAAATATTATCCAAACCATCGATGAGGATGTTGGACTTCCACCATCCAACTACTAGGAAGAGAATGAAGGACAACAAGTTGCTATTGAAACGCCAGAGCGTATTATTGATGTGCTAGATAATAGAATTCCAACCCCCTTACCTCCATTAGAAAGTACACGTCGAAGAACTCCGAAGCGTATACAAGTTGAGGAAGGACTCTTGAATTCCATTGAAGGTACGCTATCTAAACATAGTATTTCTTATCAAACTCAACAGATACTAAATAAATATTTTGTTTATAAATGTGATGGAGATAAATGTAGATTATTTTTATCATTGTTAAAATCTAGGGGCATGAATATTGTTAGGAAATAGTTAGGGATAAAGATGATAAAGACTTATGTACCAAGTTCTCATATAGTTAAAATATTGGTATATGCCTTTGGTAAAATTGGTAAGAACACACATTCAAAGGACCGCAATGCAGCTAGTCGTGTGTTGTCATAAGCAATTGTAAATAAGAATGGTAGGGTCCTTCGTTTTCTCAAGCCTACATATAAACTAGTTAATTTGAATGTAAAAACCCTCCGTAGGTATTATATTAGAAGAGAACATATTGACACAACCACCAAGATAGATTTTTGGGCCTTTATTGGTCGGTTTCCACGTCGTGACATGAAGCTAGTTGATGCATTAAAGGGACTAGTGCAAAGTTTTTGGCATGATCACACAAGGCCTTCTTCAAACCGGAAGGATGTACTAAAACTGAGAAGGGGTTCAAAGGACCATGAATCACATATTAAGCATCTTCTTGATATAACACAGACACAACTATACGAGAAATTTAGGAATGAACATAGACAATTGAATTTGAGGAAAATATCTTTTGAGAAATGTAAGCCCTAGTATGTTAGAATAAATACTCTTTGTAACACTTGTTGTTGTAGATACCATGTAGAATATGAATATTAATATGAAACATTTTTGTACATTCATCGTGTGTTTCATACTAACCATGTGCAGGATTGCTCCTTGACAATACCACTGATCTCATCAAGAGAATTCATTCATAGTATCATGTGCAATAGGCCTGAGGGGAAAACATACTATGCAAAATTTGGTTTGGATGGAACTTGCTCCAACTGTGCTAGAATGGCATTATTGAGCCAGTGTATGCACAAGAGTGGAGACAATGAATTTGGGAATATGGTTACAGAGATGAAAAGTTTCAAATATATCAGCTATGAAATAGTCCCAGGGAAAGAAAGCAAAAAAATACAATTGGTGACATCTCAGGTACATGAATTTATCTATAAATTTATGTTTGAACAATTACATTTCATTCCTTACAAAAAAAAAACTGATATTGAGATAATTTTCTGTCAACAAGTACAATTTAGTGTCTTCGTCAAGGAATTTATTGAAAAGACACATCAGTATGTTCAGCATGTCCACTTGGCATGATGGCAGAATGAGAAGTTTATAATATGCAGAGATACATTTCCCGTGGTACTATACTTTTAGTTGTTTATTTTGCTGAGAACTACACACTGCAATCTCAAAATGATATCCAAAGTTAGTATTATCACTCTGAGCAGGTTTCCTTAATGGTGCATATCACATATAGGCATGGCCCAAATAGCAGTGAAGAGAAAAGATAAATTCTAAAGGAATATCACTTCTACATAAGTTTGATAGGTTCCATGACTGCCACTATGTACGTCATTGCTTCATCATGTTCTATGATCATTTGAAGGGAAAGAACATACAGGTGGATCGACACTGGATTTGGTCTGATGGATGTGCTAGTCAGTTAAAAAATACATGCATATTTAAATGGTCGTGTTCATTGGATCAAAACTACAAAGTTCCACATATGTGGAACTATTTTGAGACTGGGCATGGTAAAGGAGAGCGTTATGGAGCCGAATCATGTGTCAAAACAACCCTACGAAGAGAGGAATTGAAATTATCTACAATATCTACTATTTGAAATGCTAAATCTATAGTCTTGTGGTGCACGTCAGTAATGGGAGAGGAATCAGCTATGTGAGTAGAATCCACAAGAAAGAGACATGTGGAGAGTTTTTTTGGGTAGGTGGTATACATAGATCGTTCACATGCATGGGAATGCAAGACTGTTCCTGCGACTCATGGCTTTCATTCAGTTCAAAGCTCTGATAACCCAGTATTTGAAATTTGGACCAGAAAAATCGCTTGTTTTTTCGTGCCTTGGTGTGATGGTGACTGGGATGTTTGTGAATCATTGGATTGGGTTGATGGATGAGATCGCATATCCCTTCCACTTGATCAACGTGCAATTGTTGAGTTAACTCCGTTGGAAGAAGACCAATCGTCTATTTCTATAGATTTTGATCATGTCTTAGACCTTGTACAACCTGTTATGATACATTTCCTTAACATCTTTTTGTTTATTTATGTAGTCTTGAAACTCACATTAATGGCCTTGTATCACATGAAAAATATTTGATCATATACCTACAATCATACTATGCAAGACACATATACGCAGTGGTTGCCTCAAAAGATAGTGAATGGGGTGGTGATTACTAGTTGGCATGTTGTATAGAGGGAAAGAAAACCCTCATTATGTCCATGACTGATGATGAAAAAAACCACTTCCCCATCAGGTCTATAGTTGTTAAAGGTGAATCCCTTGCACATGACAACAATGAAAGAAAGAAGGGTGGATATGTTTACAGGGATTACAAACCAGGTGCAAGTGTGTATCACTTTACCAACTTAATCATTGGTACAAACAATGCCTAGTCAAAATTCATCGAAGGTATGCTACTTCTTACCGAATATAGAGCATGAGAGACTAATGGAGACCATCATTATAATAGATGATCTAGAGGGCTTGGTTGTATGATAATAGGTGGGATCTAGCATGATTAGGTATGTATCATAATTTTAATTTTCCCATGTATGTTTCTTATGAATATGTCAATTTCGTGTTCTTGATATGCGAAATTTTCCATAATGTTGTTTATAAATATGGAAAAACTTCTCTTATATGTCAAGTTAATGAACATGCCAAATTTTACATATGATCAATAAACCCTATATATCAATCATATGAACATTTCAAGATATCATTCACATAATATACATAACATTAGAATACATACATGTACCTCTTTAGGTCACACCTGTCAAATTTATTTGTAGGGTCTCTTACAGGACTAAAACCCCAATTCTTCAAGTAGGTAATATTGTCAATGTTTTCAGCCGATATATAAAACTAGGATGATGGAAACAACATGCTGCAACGATAAATTTATGTTTTAAGGCTTGTATAATTTCCTTCTTGACAACTCACCTCTTATACCCGCCTGTCCATTGCCTGGTGACCTCCATATACAGTGGTTTCTAAAACTAGGGTTTCGCTCATTAAAGGACAATGCATTTCATGCGAATGAGGGGCAAACTTGGAAAGCCACACACAGTGGGGATGCAGTTGGCGTTGCCATATTTCCCATGCCCAAACATGCTAGCAAGAGTTAACAGTATCAGGAGGTGACCTGCAACTCGTCATAGATCAATGCTTGAGCCTCTGATCGAAAAACTGTTAATTCTGTTGGATTCATGACATGGGATTTTAGATAGGGGGGCCTATCCCTCCTGTCCATTTCCCAATGACCTCCATATACGGTGGTTTTTGAAACTAGGTCTTCACTTAGTAGGGGAAAATGTAGTCACCCCAACGAGGGCCAAAATTGGAAATCCATGGACGGTGGGGATGTGGTTGGTATTGCCATATTTTCCATGCACAAACATGCTAGCAACAGTTGATGAAATTCAAAATTGCGGCTCAGTGAGGTTTTTTGTGCACTGAGCACAAGTCTACCAAGTGTCCCTAAACTACATCTGGAGGTAACCTGCAACTCACCATACATCAATGCTCAAGACTTTAATCAACAAATCATTGATTCCATTGGATTTGTCACGTGGGATTTTAGCTAGGGGGGGCCTTTTCCGCCTATCCATTTCCCAGTGACCTTCATATACGGTGGTTTCTTAAACTAGGGTTTCGCTCAGTAGGGGATAATGTAGTCACTCCAATGAGGACCAAACTTGGAAATCTATGGACGGTGGGGATGTGGTTTGCGTTTCCATAGTTCCCATGCCCAAACACGCTAGCAGGAGTTGACGAAATTCAAAATTGTGGCTCCGTGAGGTTTTTTGTGCATCAGGTACAAGTCCAACAAGTGTCCGTGAACGGTATTTGGAGGTGACCTGAAACTCACCATAGATCAATTCTCAGCCCTCTGATCAATCAACAGTCGATTCTGTTGGATTCCTAACATGGGATTTTATCTAGGGGGGGGGGGCTCTCCCCCTTGTCCATTTCCCAGTGACGTTCGTATACAGTGGTTTCAAAAACTACGGTTTCTCTTAGTAGGGGACAATGTAGTCATGCCAACGAGGGCCTAACTTGGAAAGCCACAAATGGTGGGGATGCAGTTGGCGTTTCCATATTTCCCATACCCAAACACGCTAGCAGGAGTTGATGGAATTCAAAAATTGTGGCTCCGTGAGGTTTTTTACGCACCAGGCATAAGTCCATCAAGTGTCCCTAAACAATATCTAGAGGTGACCTGCAACTCACCATAAATCGATGCTCGATCCTTCGATCGATGAACCATATATTTCGTTGGATTCATGACGTGGGATTTTAGCTGGGGGGGGGGGGGGGGGGCTCTCCCTCTTGTCAATTGCCCAATGACATTCATATACGGTGGTTTCTGAAACTAGGGTTTCACTCGGTAGGGGACAATGTAGTCATGCCAAAGAGGGCCAAAATTGGAAATCCATGAATGGTGGGGATGTGGTTGGCAATGCCATATTTCCCATGCCCAAACACGCTAGCAGGATTTGACGAAATTCAAAATTGCGGCTACGTGATGTTTTTTGTTTATCGATCACAAGTCCACTAGGTGTCCCTGAACAATATCTGGAGGTGACCTGCAAATTTCCATAGATTGATGGTCATGCCTCTCATCGACAAACCATCGATTTCGTTGGATTTGTGACATGGGATTTTAGCTAGGCGGGGTCTCCCCCCCCTGTGCATTGCCCGATGACCTCCGTATATGGTGGTTTCTGAAACTAGGGTTTCTCTCAGTAGGGGACAATGAAGTCACGCCAACAACGGCCAAAATTGGAAAGCCACAGACAGTGCAGATGCAGTTGGCATTGCCTTATTTCCCATGCCCAAACTCGCTAGTAGCAGTTGACAGAATTCAAAATTGCAGCTCCGTGAGGTTTTTTGCGCACCAGGCACAAGTCCACCAGGTGTCCCTAAACGGTATCTAGAGGTGACCTACAACTCGCCATAGATCGATGCTTAGGCCTCCAATATATGAACTATCGATTCTGTTGCATTCGTGATGTGGGATTTTAGCTAGAGGGGGGACTCCCCCCCACCTGTCCATTTCCCGATGACCACCATATATGGTGATTTTTGAAACTAGGGTTTTTCTCAATAGGGGACATTATATTCGTGCCAGCAAGGGCCAAATTTTGAAAGCCACGGACGGTGGGGATGTGGTTGGAATTGCCATGTTTCCCATGCCCAAACACACTAGCAGGAGTTGACAGAATTCAAAATTGCAGCTCTGTGAGGTTTTTTGTGCACCGGACATAAGTCCATCAAGTGTCCCTGAATGGTACTTGGAGGTGACTTGCAACTCGCCATAGTTCAATGCTCGGGCCTTTTATTGATGAACCATCAATTCTAATGGGTTTGTGACCTGGGATTTTAGCTAGGGGGGAGCTCTCCCTCCTTTCCATTTCCCGGTGACCTCTGTATATGGTGGTTTCTGAAACTAGGGTTTAACTTAGTAGGGGACAATGCAGTCACACTGATGAGGGACAAACTTGGAAAGCCACAGATGGTGGGGATGCATTTGGTGTGTCCATATTTCCCATGCCTAAACACGCTAGCAGGAGTTGACAGAATTCAAAATTGCGGCTCCGTGATATTTTTTGCACACCGGGCACAACTCCACCAGGTGTCCCTGAACGGTATCTGGAGGTGACCTGCAAATTGCCATAGATCAATGATCGGGCCTCCGATCGATGAACCGTTGATTCCATTGGATTCGTGACATGGGATTTTATCTAGGGAGGGGGCTCTCCCTCCTATCCATTTCTCGATGACCTCCATATACGGTGGTTTCTAAAACTAGGGTTTATAATATTTGAGTACATCATATGATACAGGTTCAAGACCACGTATATTATAAAGGTGGATCAAAGCCACAATATACAATAATGAGGAGCCTTCAAAGATATGGAAACTATGTAAGTGAACACAACATAATCTTGTACAACTTAGGCCATAGAGATGAACCTAAGGTATTTGTAAAAAATCCAAAAGAACCAGTACAATCTAGGTCATGTGAATAGATGTGTTGAAGTCGAACATGGATAGGATTCAACAGATTGTCAACCAATAGGTGATAATTGACAACTCAAGCAAAGGAATTCACCAATAATGAAAGTGAATCCTAAGGTACTATCGTCAAAAATGTTAGGTCTTCATCGCCAAGAAGTGATGATGAGAAACCATACTGTGATGAGGAAGGCAATAGATCCTCCAACGGATCACAAGAGTGACTAGGAACTTGATAAAGGATGGGATACACAAGTAACATTAGATAGGACAATGATGGGATCAGGATACAGATCAGACGTTGGGATAAATCCTTGAACAGTGAGCATGACACATAGATGAACCAAGGCAACTTTTAACTTTGCAGATAATACAACTAGACTTATCTGTCATGTAGGAGACATTATCAGATTCCCCAGGTATAAAAAAATAGTGGAGGAATAAGAAACTCGAAGTGATAGTTGAACTGAAATTGAACGATGAGACATGAGTATTGAAAATTACAAAGAGTTCTATGTTCAAGGAAGACATGCTTCCACCGACTGAGAATCAAAAGAAAATTTCTTCCTTATATTTCCTGTTAAATTTTCACGAGTTCAGAAAAGTCAACTCAAGTCTCTCTTCATTTTTGACAAGCTTGAAGAGAAGAGGGAATAATGCTTGATAGTGTCACAGATTCATGGATTTTATGAGCTCGAACTAGTACATGCTCACCTAGTGTTTTCATATTTGGAGAGTCTGAAAACTCTGAAGAAGACTCCATGGGTGTCCTTTTTCGTCCAATTTAATCTCCTGAGGTCGGAAAAGTATAAAACATACCACAGAAGAACTCTCTTAACTTCGAAAAAGTGAACCTTTTTCATTCTTAGTCAATGAGGTCTGAAAAAGGTTAAATTACCACCTACCCAATGCTCCTTTGAGAGCAACATATAGCTTGAGTTTTACAAGTGCGAAGGAAAGCAAGATCACTCGGAAAGATCCATTTGAGTACAAGGAATGGGGATTACAACAATAAACTCGATGTTTTGTTCTTGGTATTTAATGAGCATGACAAAGACATAAAGCAGACTCATAAACGTTTTCATGTTTAGGTCCAGAGCACGAAAAAGAGAAAACTAAGCTCATACCAGGTGTTCCTTTTTCATAAATTTAGTCCCTTGGGTCCGGAAAAGTGATAAACCTATGCCTAAGAGTACTCTTATCAATTCCATAGAAAAGAGAGTGGTCCTTTCTAGTATTATTCCACATGGTCCGAGAAAGAGATAACCTCCCACCAATGTGGATGCCCATTCACATATTCTTAACGATCCTGAATGGACAAGTTTACTCAGAATTCAAGTCTATTTTGAGGAGTTAGACTTGGGCCTAAAGAAACTCCATAAGGGCAGGGAGTCTTAAAAAAGGGATAGATTGTAAAAAGAGACCAAATTGAGTCTCAATTTGGCGTGAAAAATAGCTAAGGAGACTCCCCTGAACCTATGAAAAATGTAGCATGAGTACCAAAAGACTGATAAATGTGATCTAATCTAGGGTACTCATGTAAGGAAATCCCTATCCACGGAAGAACAATGGCATAGACAAGGTACTAATGGTTAAAATACCATAGTCCGTGGTCAAAGTAGTATTTCTAGGATTAAGACGGATTAGGTATAAATGCAAAAATGATTATGAATGACCAAAATCCTATCCTATATGAGAAGAAAACAACTTCAAGTGACCTTAGACCTGTTACATTGAAGAAAAATTACATGGTATTAGTTTGATTTTTATAAAAATATGAACTATAGGTTCAAACCTACTTTTGAAATAATATTTCTATAAATAGTTCAAAATAGAAATCAAAAACTCACCATTTGACTTTTTACCCAAAATAGTCGAGTTTTACCTCTGCCTTTAATTGCTCATTGTGGACAACTCGGTGGACAATTCTCAAAACCGCAAGTGCCAGGTAAAACTACTCTCCATGCTCTTTCATTTTATCAAAGCAAATTTCAATTTCTGGCAAAAATTTGATGTTTTCAACCATCCTCAAAACATCCACGCTGTGTACACGGGTATGGTATATCAATAGTCGTGTACACACATTTTTTACATGGGTTTCACGAAAGCAAGTCGCGTACAATATGCGACTTGTCTGAAGGACAGTCGCGTACACTATGCGAGGTATGAAAAGCATATGTAGGGCAAAAAATAAAAGTTTTTATATTAATTTAATGTTTGATCCTTTGTCTTATTATCAGATTGAAACATGGTGCTAGAGTGGAGGGATAGGGAGCATGAAGACATGGACTAAGAAGCTCTACTAAATTCCCCCACAGTAAATGCTTTGCGGCAAAGTGGGTTGCTAAAATTCTTCTGTACCTCACCTATGCGATCCAATGTCCACCTAATAGAGTTAATAATAAACTATTGGGATCATGATCTTGGTATGTTTGACTTGCAAGGTGAGTTTCTGGAGATTACCTTGGAATATATCTACTTCATCTTCAGTTTGTCATGACGAGGAGCTTCGGTTAACTTGGAAGGTACCAGTAGAAACGGTGACCTTCTAAGTGTGCAGAACTACATTGATGCATATTGTGCACCCGGTACTTAAAAGAGGGGTAGTTGCATCCCTATTGTTCATATTCGCAGCTTGCCATTATAGGTGTTGGCAAGTACTATAGTGAGGGTTGCAAGGTCATCATCACTTCACCTTGTGACTCAAAACCAAATGAGACTTGCATTGGACTGTCTACAAGGAGCCCTATATGACTCGTGTTCGGGAGTGATCCTGATAACGAGGAAACAAATCTCTAATTGTAAAAGAGGCCGACGGAAAATTTTTAGTTATTCTACCATATTGGTGGCCTTTTTCTTTGAGAGGGTGCCTGGTTTGAGTCCTGCAGTACCACTACCAGTTTGTTCTCCCGTCAACCTAGACTAAGTAGGTGGGGGGAAATATTCCTCTGTTAGGGAGGCGGTGGATTGATTCAGAGTGTATACGACAATGAATTCTACTTATGGTGAGGGTGACAGCCACCATCACTAGAACAGTTTCCATATGCTGGGATAGATTTCTGAGGTGACACCGCCCTTGTCCTCCCTCCTGGAGGATCATGGGGAGCATCAGGTATTTTTGTTTTCAAGTTTTTAATTTTTTATGAATTTTAGTCATAGAGATATATACATATGTATATGATTTTTTAATCCTATAACATGTTAAAATGAAAATATTGGACCAGTCCACCCTGATGAGCATCCACGTATGTATATGTGTCCTGTGGCATGAGAATATCATGTTTTGATTAGGTTTCTTGAGGGAAATATGGCTAGGCTTACCCAAAGAGTACCTACTTTGCATATTGAGCATATCCCTATCGTTATGCAAGAGCTAGTGGTTGGTATACCACCTATTTGGATACGCCTTATGAGGCAGGTAGATAGAACAGTCCTTGTGTACATCAACGCCTTTGAGATTGTTGTAGCTAAGGAAGTTGAAGAATCCTAAGAGCAGGGTGATCAGGATGATGAGTGGGACCAGGGTGGTCCAGATGACCAGGGTGGTCAAGCTTAGACCTAGGAGCATTTTATGGAATTTGATCCATTTTTTGTATATTATACAACTATGATTAGATATGAGGATCAAAAACTCGACCTATCTATATGGAAAGATATTCACACACACACACACACACACACACACACACACACACACACACACACATTGTCGGTTTTATTTACATGTGTTTTGTAATGTATCTATTGCATATTTTTATGGAAAATGTGTTAAGTTCCAGTCCAAGATATAATTAACATATGTATCAGTTAATGAATTTTGATTTCTTGGAATATGATTGAATGTAATAAACTCAAAATTTATTTCCAATAACCTAAGTTACATAAACCGACGTAGTAAAATAGGGTTCTGCACTTGATAAGATCGATTGAGCTAGGAAACCACCAGTTGAGAGTTAAGTCTAACTTTCAGCTGGTTGATGCCACGTGGCAAAGCATCCTATAAAATCTCAATGACAGCCCTGTATTTGGCCACATTATTGGTATTAGGACCTAGGCAAGCACTTCTAGAGGCAACTAGCTATCCTGACGGTGAGTAAATGACCCATGCGGCTAAAGCCAGGCTACAAGTGTGGTGACTAGTGCCATTTGCGAAACCTATGAACCACTTGGAAGACATCTGTAACAACCAACAGATGGTATAAGAACACAAGGCGATGAAATATTGTACATAAAATAGATACAATAAAAATACAGGAAAAAGCACTAAGCCTAAGCATAGTAATTTTTCAAGTAGAGCCCATTTATAGGATCGGGAAGCTTATTCCACTCGAAATATGTTAATTCATGTGCACCTTTATTCAAAACGTTTGACACAAAATAAGGTCCTAACCACATAGACTTGAATTTTCCTTCCCCCAGGGGTTCTTTGTCTTGATCCTAGAGTAAGACAAGCTCCCCTTCAGAAAAACTTCGAGGTTTGACCGATTTATCCTATTGATTTTTTACCATATTTTTATGAGCCTCGTTTGCTGTCAGCCCATCTCTATGCTGCTCATATAGATGTTCTAAGTGTAACAAACATTATTCTAGCTCAGTCGTATCAGGTAACACATGACTAGCAATCTTTAAGGACAATATTTCACATTCAACCGGGGTTACTGCTTCCACTCCGTGAACGAGTTGGAAAGGAGAGAACCCTGTAGAATCTTTCAAATTTGTTTGATAAGACCAAAGTGCAGGATATAGCATGATGTGCCAATTGGAATGGGCTGCATTAATAGTGTGCTTGAGAATAGTCTTCAAGGTTTTATTTACAGCCTTGACTTGACCGTTCACTTGAGGATAGAAAGAAGATGGATGCTCTTGTCTAAACCCTAGCATAGTGGTCAATTCAATCATCATACTATTTTGAAAGTGACTGCCATGGTAAGTGACAATCTCTTTAGGGATACCGAACCATGCGATAATTTGGTTGAAAATGAAAAAGGCTATAGTTTCCTTGTTAGCTTTATAGGTGGGCATTGCCTCTACCCACTTTGTGAAATAATCTATAGTGATAATGATATGTTTTTGCCCACTAGCCAAGACTGGGTTGCACGTCACGTAATATATCCCCCACTTCATGAAGGGGCCCACTAAGATGATAGGTATTGGAGGAGCAAGTCGGTATGTCAACTTGAACGATAGTCGACTTAGTCGATCAGCCGACTAAGTCAGTCAGCTAACTAATTAGATATTAGGCCGGCCACCTAAGGTCGTGTCGATTGAGTGAACTCACAGGTAGTTATTTTGTAACTGTTTGTAAATCATATATATTAGGCTGTTGAGCCAGATGAGAACTAGGTTCAGTTCTTTGCTATGTATGTACCCTCTCATGTTAATATAATCTATTATTTCATTTACTTGTTCTTATCTCTTGTCTCTGTTATGTATGTATGTTTTAGTTTGTATTATTGGTAACCCTATGTGATCTGTGAGATTACAACATTGGTTTCATTGTCGGTAGTACATGTCTGAGATGTATGCAAGTAGATGATATCAAAACAGGAGATTAAGGACTGGTGGGAGTGCAAAGTAACAAATTATTTGCAGAATTACACACGAAGAAACAGATTGATGACCGCACAAGAAAAAGAAATATTCTTTACAGAGACACATGAGAAGTTTGTAGAATCAATGCCCCAACTTCTGAAGAAACTTATGGATGAAAAATCCGGAAGGGACTAAATATCAATAGTTACTAGATAAATTGATTCATGAGGGAAGAACAAACTTGTCAAAGTGGTTCGAAAAAATCATCGACGAATTCTACGAGGAGCAAGCAGTAGAAGAAAAAACTTCGGTGGAAACCATCAAGAAGAAATTCTACATAGACCTCACCAAGCAATTTTTGTGTTCCTTACCGACCTTGCTATTTAAGTTCCTGATCAAGAAGGGAGTGGGTCATATTGTCGAACCCCATCCATCACTTTGCAGATGACCATTAAACCCTAACTGGGTGAAAAAGAAAAAGAGGTGGGAAAAATTCATTACCAAAAGGGAGTGGGAATACTTCCTAAGCAAGTAGACCGAACTATCCAGGATTTCTAAAGCATCGCGTAGGATATGGGGGGGTAGTTGGTCATATGTCAGAATAAAGTGGAGTGGATTCTAGTCGACTAAAGGAGATACCAATCACCACTAATGAGAAGTCAACCTAAAAAGGAAATCGAGAAGACATTGTCACACAAAGGTATGACGGACTTCCAGAAAATAGAGAGGGAGAGGAGGCTACAAAGTAGGGAAGAAAAAAGAGAAGGAGTCTTAGCGCTACAGAGAGGAATGAGTAATAGGGTGACCAAATAGGAAAGAGATCCGTCGGAGTTGATTCATGAACAACAAGAAGAAGGCGTGGAAGAAGAGGTGTCCCCTATGGAAGAAGAATTGTGGATAGAGTAGTGAGAAGCTCTCCAATTAGAAGTTCCCCAGGAAGTAAAACCTCCAACAAATCCACGTACCCTGATACAAGCTATTGTCGAAGAGGACTTCAAACTAGGAGATGGTGACTTTGGTATATGGAGTTGACTAGACGACAAAACATACACTGGTAGACATCTAATCATCCGTCGACTAGAAGAAGAAAATTGGGTTATGCTTCAAGCAGTACCCTCCAACCAAAGTATCCACTTACTTTTACCGACACATGAAGGAGCACCCCCCCTGCCAAATACAGCTTTGGAAGACACTGAATATTCAGAACTATAAATAACTGTAGTTGGACATCGATAGAAGAATTCAACACTAATTAACTGCTAGTCAAAGAGGAAACAACAAAAAAACCGACGGGAACGAGAGTTCCATTGACGATAGTTCCGCAGAGAGTACTAAGAAAATAACCCTAGCACCCACACCACCACCTCCACCATTGCCACCTCCTAAAGAAAGCAGTGGAAGTGACTCTGACATGGGTCATGGGTCAGCACACATTCCCCTATATGAGGGTGATGAGGACCCCACACAACACTGGTTCATCTCTGAGTTGATGTGGGAGGCTAACCAAGTTACAGATGAAGACAGGAAGATAGCGCAGTTCGCTGGTGCCTTGAGGAAAAGGGAATTAACTTGGTACATGACCTTTTTTGAAAGAACCCCCTGAGAAACCAAATCCAAAGTAAAATTGCAATTCCTATCATTTTTTAAGACTCCAGATGCAAAACATCTAATAGCAAAGAAACTAAAAACAACATCGCAGAATCCAGGATAAACTATCCGCAATTACGATAAACGATGGAAAGACCTTCTTAGCCAAGTGGATTATGTTATTGAGGAACAGTTATTAATCCAATGATTTCTTGCAGGTTTATCACAGAAAATTTGCTGACACATAAGCCTGGAGACATTCAATACTTATGAAGATACGCTTATAAAAGCTCTCCAAGTAGAAATGGATGAGGACATACTAGCATACTCCACTAATCACAGACTAGAAGAACAGCTTGAGAGCATACAGAAGTCATTAAAATAATTAAACCTCAAAAGCCAGGATATCTGGTGCACAAAGTGCTCAATGATCGGACATTCAAAAGACACCTGTCGATAGGAAATCAGCCGATAGGACATTCAATTCATGTAGACTAATTTTTGTTTTGAAATTTTCCAAGAGCATGGAGACCACTCGACAAAAGATTTCCCATTCAACATGAAGAACGGAAAGGCATATTGGTGTGCAATCTACGAAACTAAAAATCATAACACGACCGACTTCCATCTGAATCTCAAGAACCAACAAAATTATCATGCATTCTATTAGACCAATGCAGTTGCACAAAGTAATGAGCAAAACCATGCGCCAAATGATCAGAACAATCAAAGGTACGAAGGTTGAAGATACGAGTGCCAGTATGACAATCGACATTGAGGCTATGGAGGTCGAGGTCGATTCTCTGGGAATCAAGACAACTGACCACATCGACCCATCCAATGTTTTACATGTTATAAGGAGGGACACCGGCATGCAAAATGTCCATACAAGGATCACTCATTAGAGGATCTCCCTACCATGTTGGAAAAAATAAATAAAAAGAAAAATGTTAATGTCTTGTCGTGTGTGCAAAAAAATGATGTAATAAATACAAATAATTTGCATATCGTAACCTGACAAGGGACAAAAATAGGAAGCAATAACCCACGATTCAGCAAAATAAAATAAAAGAATGTCTACCCTGATCCAGTTAAAGAAAAAAAAATATATAAATATGCAACAAATGTATTTAAAGAATTTGCACGATGGGAAGAAGCAAACGATAATCGACATAACACAATAAAAGAATTAATACAGCTAGTACAAAAAGATAACTCAGTATCTCAATTCATCGACTTATTATATGAAATAGAACACAACAACACCCAAAAAAAAACAAAGAATATCTACAGTCTAAATCAAAAAGATAAAAGTGATGCCGACCCACTTGTCGACCTGGAAATTGAAGGATACCATGTCTGACAAGTTGTTCTCGACTTCGGATCACAATTAAACATCATGACTCATGACACTTGGGAACAACTGCGCAGACCTCAACTATATGAGTTAGGTGTATACCTGAAACTAGTCGACCAAAGCCTAATTAAACCTATCAGAGTCTGGAAAAACATTGACACAATGATAAAAGGAATATCGACCAAAGTCGAATTTGAAATTATTGACCCTAAGGAAGGATCCAGCTCCTTCCGAGTGTTAGTAGGTCAACCTTAGGGAAGAAATATGAAAGCGTCGATATCCCTAGATAAAGAGAGAATAAAATTAAAAGGAAACGGAAAAAAGGTCATTGTACATATTCATCCATCCCAAAGAGAACCTTGGACAGAACCTATCGATGAATAAGTTGATATCCAACAACTTTATCAGATACAAAATAATGCAGATTATATAGAACCTAATATCTATGGAGAACTTCATTTAGGAAACCAAGACTCAGTAGGATATAATTCAGATGCAGAATTATATGATTGGGAAGTCAAGAACTATGAAGCACAAGCAAGAGGGTGTTGGACTATCCAAAAAGTACAGAAAAATCCCACCCAACAATGCTTCATAATGTCCATTGTACCAAAAATATTTGAGAAAAAAATTAGGGAATACCCTACTTTAAAACCTACAAGTGTAAATGATACACAAATACCAAGATATAAGGAAAGAGAATCACTACTCATGCACATAGAACAAGTGTCCAAAACTATTGTTGAACATTGTAAACTACAAAGTTTAGTAGAGACTTTTACAGGACAAGCTGCTAGATGGTGGGATACCCATCAGACAAGACTACAGACCTAGACAACAGCTTCGACTTACTTTGTAGAAAGGTTTGGAGGAAAGAATTTAACCAACCAAGCTCAGATACCTATTTTCATTCAAGGACAGAATCCATAAGACCATAATAATACATGTGAAAAAGAATGGAGAAGACTTGGGTACAAAGATGA
>LPNX010227584.1:722802-750705 GCA_001517045.1 Pseudotsuga menziesii | reverse complement strand
GTAACTGACTAGCAGTTGATACAAGGCCGGGAGATCCCATGCCTCGCCAAGCATGAGCAGACAAAATACTAACTGAGGCTCCTTCATCAACAATACAATGAGCAATCATGTATGTTTCAACTTTGACCTTTATCTGGAAAGGTGCATCAAAAGGAAGGCGCAGCTCAACTAGGATATCTCATTCAAAGGAAGCAATCTGAGAGCTTGGTGGGGCTTGATCTGAAACGAGTTCAGTGCCCCCTTGTTTAGTAAGTTTTGAACTGGCAGTGAAGAAAATGTGACTAGCAGACACTTCACTCTCCAAATTAAGAGAGGGATTAATCGACAATGAAATCGATTCAACTGTTTCATGAAAGTCACTCTCCAAAGGGAGAGTGGGATTGACAAAAAATGACATTGGTTCAATCACATCTGGATCACTCTCCGAAAGAAGAGTGGGATCGACCAAAGATGAGATTGGTTTGACCACTTGATCAACCAAAGGTTGAGCAGCTTGTTGGGAAACTAGAGGTTGTTCAGTAGAAGGAAATTCTTGAGTATTGGACCACACTCTTTGCACCTCTACGATAGCAGGGCACTGGTAATTAAGATGATATCCCTCGCATAGCTTACAAGCGAACATAAGTTTGCACTTTGAACGACCAGTTTCTCCATGATGTCAACATGACTAGTAGTGGATGACTGTTTGCTCTCAACATGACCTAAAGAGGTTGAGATTTTTCCCCCAGCATGACCACCAGAGGCTGGGTAACTGGGTCCAACCTGACTAAGAGAGATTGGTTGTTGAAAAGGTTCAGAATGTTTAAAAATGGGATGACCATGAAACCAAACTATTTGCACCTTTGCGATAGAAGGGAATTTATAATTAAGGTGGTCTCCCTCGCAAATCTTATAAGGAAACTTGGGCTTGTGTTTTGAATGGTTAGTCTTTTCAACAGTGTCAACATGACTCATAGTGGCTGATGGATTGTCTTCAGCATGAACCACAGAGGTAGAGAGACTTCCCGCAACATGACTTGCAGAGGCTGAGAGACTGGGTCCAACATGACTTGAAGAGGTTGGATGAGCACCAATAGCATGAACAACAGAGGCTGAATGGTTAGGATCAACATGCTTTGTAGCAGTTGAGTGTGTTCCCCCAACATGAATTACAGAGGCTGGGTGGATGAATCCAACATGAATTGTAGAGGTTGGATGGGGAGGTTTAACTTGAAAATCAAGGGTTGAACGACTGCCCTCAGCATGAACTACAAAGGCTGAGTGACTGAATCCAACGTGACCTGTAAGGTTAGAAGGATCCTACCAGCATGATCAACAGAGGTTGGATGATGAAGATCAACTTGACTTGCAGAGGTTGATTTCTTAGATCCAACATGACATGCAGAGGTTGGATAGGTTCCCCCAGCATGAACTACAGAGGCTGGGTGATGAGGTTCAACTTGACCTACAGAGGTTGAACAGGTGCCCCCTTTCTTATGTGCCTTCTTCCTATTCCTCCTTATTTTACACCTTTTAGACTATCGATTACTAGTATCAATACTTTCACCGCATGAGGTAGAACGAGGAGGAGAATTAACTACATGTGAAGGGGAAGTAGTGTCTTGATGCCCTTGATATGAGGAGCTTACTTGAGAAGCACCAAGAGCATTCAGGGTAGTTGGAGTGGAAAACAACCACACCGGTATCCCTAGGGTGAATCCAGGTATATTTAGGGTGGCCATCAAGGGAACACCAACATTCCCTGTGAGAGGAATAGTACAAGGAGTTCCCAGCATGGGGATCTCTTGGTTGGTGTTTGAAGGGGCATTAGACATATTTTCAAACAATAAGATAGAGTCTGAGGTTGACAAGAAACCAAAATTACAAAGCACACACCTAAAGGCACACTAAGTACAAACAAACCACACAGCACTCACTAAAAATTCCTAAACCCAAATAGACAAACAGGTATATGATATGCTTTCCAAAAGAAAGCTGATAGATAGTTACTTAGCATCCTTGTAGATGTTCTTAGGCTCAAGAAGAGGAATCAACCACCACCCTCCCACACCTTCTATCGGGGTTACCTTCCAAGCCCATCCAAGGTCAACCAGAAATAGCCTTCCAGTGTACCTGTGTATGAACCCTAGATGTCAAAGAGACTAAAGGATACCTTAACTATATTGAAAATATGGGGGGAGAATCTCAAGCCTGGTTTGTACCCATGGGTAGGGTAGAAAATCCTGAAACCCTATATAAGATAGAATCCCCAGATGCACAAAAACCCTGGTCTACGCTTTGATAAGGAATCAGAGGGTTATCTCCTCGGTCCAAGCCTCCACACGACCTCCTGCTTAACTCCCATTTGAGAGGAGCTTCCCAGATACAATCAACATACAAAAGGGTTTACCTAGTGATTGGCCAACTACGTCTGAAATTTTAACACTTGTGGAGAGTTGAAACTCCCTAATCCAGAAGTCTAGCCTGAGCTAGTTGGTGTATGACCCTATAAAATAAAAGTTACTAATAATTTTTAAATTATATCATTTATTTTAAGGGTTGTTTTTAGTCAGAGGGTAAATGGTGTGAAACTTATGTGGTTTTTTGACTCAAAGTTGAAACAAAATGACTAAACAAAGAGAAATGAAATGCAAAAAGCAAAAACTATTCTCTTCTTCTTTTTCAAATAGAAACTTTAAAGCCACAAAAGAACAAATTCTTTTTATTTTTTTCAAAAACAATGATATGCCATGCAATCTAGACTAAAAACCTAATCTACATGCATATAAAGCAAACATGTGTTTTTTATTTTTCTTTTATAAATGCAAAAGAAAAAAGGACATATCAACTATTGCAAGAAGTTACTGTAAGCAAAGCAATTAGACAACTACTCTACACCCCACAAACAAACCCTAGGTTTCCCTAAAGTTGGATATCAACCTCTCTTGAAAGGAAGGATCACAAAGGTAAACAAGCCAACAACTTTGGAATGAAGAGACTGAGCAATAAGACTGACATAAACAAAGGTCAAGAAGTCCCAAGTATCAATCTAAACCTACAAACATAGGTTGCTCAGTACCTTGTCCAACAAGGTCAAGCCAAAGAAGGAGGTGGGGGAGAAAGCAGCAAAAACAAGTATATGTTCTTTTTATTTTTCTTTTATAAATGCAAAAGAAAACTACCTACAGACAAAAGTATGTAGATAACAAGAACAAAGCAAAAGGAACTTTTCTATACAACCACCAAACAGAATCTAGAATGCCCTAAAGTCAGTATAAACCCTACTTGGAAGGAAGGCTTGCATAAGAGACAAGTCAACTATTTTGGCATGGTGAATTTAACCAACAGAGGAAGAAGGAAACCAACACCAAAAAGTGTCTGAACTCAGACAAAGATCACTGACATAGGCTGACCAGAAACATAAGCCAAAAAAATCATACCAAGCAAAGGAGGTGGGGGGAAAGAGCAAAGAACACACCCTAATGCTATAAAAAGGCTTACCACATAGATAAAAAAACAACCAAAAGGGATGAAACTAACTCCCTGGAATCATGTACCTACAAAGGACACTAAAATACCTACCAAACAGCCCACACATAGAAGAAAAAAACACCAAAATGAGGAAAAAACATTGTTTTAAGGGAACACACAGATTGTACTACTAACAGGTTGTGTGTCATACACAGGTTGTACTACTGACACGTCATGTGTCATATGTGGGTTGAAAGTACAGCAAGTCACCTATACAAGCACACATGGGTTGTACCACTGACAAGTCATGTATCATACGAAGGTTGACAGCATAGAAAGTCACGTGTATTGAACCAGACATGCGACTGTTCAGTCTGCAACTCGCGTATGGGTGGAAAAAAATCCCAAAAAAGGTCAAAATTTTCCCTAGGAAGGCAGTGGAGATGTTCTATCAGACTAATAAAGTGTTCCTAAGTGGCAAGAAAGACCTGAAACCTTGT
This sequence comes from Pseudotsuga menziesii, assembly GCA_001517045.1. Classification (NCBI taxonomy): domain Eukaryota; kingdom Viridiplantae; phylum Streptophyta; class Pinopsida; order Pinales; family Pinaceae; genus Pseudotsuga; species Pseudotsuga menziesii. The sequence continues at coordinate 746,755 of LPNX010227584.1, read as the reverse complement.
AAAAGACTAAAAAAAATACAGAGAAACCGCAAACAGACAAGGCTCTCCCTAGTGGAGTCACCAATTCTGTTGTCAAGGAAAGTATCCTATGGCTAGGGTTTAAGAGGCCATCAACATACTAGGGTTGAAAGGTGGATGCATATATTTCTGCAAGTATATATAAGCAATATTTATAGATAAGAAATGCCCACACCTGACTAAATAATGGTTAGTCCAAGCTTTCTCTAGCCCTTCTCCTGCTCCTCTTGTTCCTCTCGCTCCAAGATACTTGCAAAACAAATTATACCTTCCTAAAACCATTATGACCACATGTAAAGAAATGATAATCAAATAAACATGAAACAATGATCTGATTAACATCATCATATGATCATAAATAGAGATTCAATCACACATTGAATAATAATTTGGGAAGAAGAAGGACATCACATATTTATTAATCTTGAAAACAAGTACAAATATACCTTCTCTTCAAGCTCTGCACCTCACAAAACCTTGAACTGGTTCTGTTGCTTCTCTTCTCCAAGGAACTCAACCTCCAAGCTCTACAACACAAGGAGAATGCTTCTAGGACAAAGGTGTGAGCAAAGAGAGTCCCAATTCCTTCAGTGTGACAATGCAAAGATTCAAGTCTCCTCTCATGGACCTCCCTACCTCTATTTATATGCTTAAGGAAGAGTTAGGGGCGAACACAAAGTAGTTACAACTGAAGGAGTCAGTTGCATAACTACCCAAACTACCCGAAATTCAAAAGACCTATTTTTTGACACTTTTAGGAGGCATACGTGGGTTTCAGAGACAATAGTCATGTACACAAGGAGGTATATATGGGTTTCAATGTATAAATTCATGTATATAAGTTGTACGTGACAATTATATATAACAACTCGTGTACGTATGCGGGTTTGCCTTAAGGAAACTCGTGTACACATCAAAAAAGTCATTTTTAGGGTATTTTTGGGCATTTTAAAACTTTGGTGTCCTCCAAAAAGTTTTAGCTTTCTGAAATACCTTTCCAACGGTGTAGAGATGAGGCCAAATGGAGTTACAAAACTCAAGATATGGGTCCTCCAAGTTAGGTGTTTTTTCAATGACTTTTCATGAAGTGTCGTCATGGAAGTGTTGACATGTGATGAAAACATAGGAAAATGGTCATAGGAAAAGATATTTCATTTTGAGCTATAAAAGGGGGGATATTTGCAAGCCTAGTTCATACACATGGGTAGGGTAGCAAATCCCAAAACCCTGTCTAAGACAGAATCCCCAGATGCACAAAAACCTTGGTCTACGCTTTGGCAAGGAATCAGATGGTTATCTCCTCATTCCAAGCCTCCACGCGGCCTCGTGCTTAACACTCATTTGAGAGGAGCTTCCCAAAATGCAATCAACATAGAAGAGGATTTACCTAGTGATTGGCCATCTACATCTGAATTTCAACACTTGTGGGGAGTTTAAACTCCCTATTCCACAAGTATAGCCTGAGCTAGTTGGTGTATGACCCTATAAAATAAAACTTACTAATAATTTTTAAATTATACCATTTATTTTAAGGGTTTTTTTTAGTCAGAGGGTAAATGGCATGAAACTGATGTGGTGTTTTGACTCAAAGTTGAAACAAAATGACTAAGCAAAGAGAAATGAAATGCAAAAAGCAAAAAACTATTCTCTTTATTTTCAAATAGAAACTTGAAAGCCACAAAAGAACAATTTATTTTTATTTTTATTTTTAAAACAATGATATGCCTTGCAATCTAGACTAAAAACCTAATCTACATGCATATAAAGAAAACATGTGTTTATTTATTTATTTTTCTTTTATAAATTCAAAAGAAAAATATATTATCAACTAATGCAAGCAAGTAATGTAAGCAAAGGAAATAGACAATTACTCTAGACCCCACAAAAAAAACCTAGGATTCCCTAAATTTGGATATAACCTCTCTTGAAAGGAAGGATGACAAAAACCTTGATCTGGTTCTGCTGCTTCTCTTCTCCAAGGAACTCAGCCTCCAAGCTCTACAACACAAGTGGATGATCACTAGGACAAAGGTGTGGGAAAAGAGAGTCCCAATTCCTCCAGCATGACAATGCAAATGTTCAAGTCTCCTCTCATGGACCTCCCTACTCTATTTATATGTTTCTGAAGAGATAGGGTTGAAGACAAAGTAGTTACAACTGAAGGAGTCGGTTGCATAACTAACCAAACTACCAAAATTTTGAAAAACGTATTTTTTTGACATTTTTAGGAGGAATACGCAGGTTGCAGAGACATCAGTCGCATATACAGTAGGTATATATGGGTTTCAATGTAAAATTTGTGTATTTAGGGCATACACAAGTATTATATATAGAAATTCATGTACCATACGCGTGTTTCCTTAAGGAAACATGTGTATACATCAAAAAAGTTCATTTTTAGGGTACTTTTAGGAATTTTCTAACTTTGGTGTCTTCTAGAAAGTTTTAACCGACTCGAATACATTTCCACTAGTGCAATGATAAGGTCAAATAGAGTTACATAAATCAAGATATGGATCCTTCAAGTTAGGTGTTTTTTCAGTGACTTTCATGAAGTGTCATCATGGAAGTGTTGACATGCGACAGAATCATGGGAAAGTAGTCATAGGAAGAGATGTGTCATTTTTATCTATAACAATAATGCTACAATTCTATCTCACATGAGATTATCCTCAATCTGATACCAAAATTGGTGTAGGTAGGATCAATCACAACCAACCGAACTAGCACTTATAGGATATGCTCGCTCCTACACTTAGTAGGGTTACCAAATTTATCCCTCGGACAAATTCGGCTCTAAAATTACCTCCCCACAACTTATTTCCCACAACAAATCTTCTGCAACTCTGTTTCTACAATAGAGTTTCCAAAATATTATTTTTGCATGCCGGTTGCGAGAAGCGGGATGCGGGATGTCAACTTTCCAAGTTGTTCCCCCACAACTTGTCTCCCACAATTTTTCTCCCACATTTTTTTTACAACCATCCAATATGTGTGACCTTCACCACGTTCATTGATCTACTCCTTGATGCGGATCTCATATATTTTTGTAGATCCATTATCGTCGTCGCAACTTCTGTTGCGGATCTCTCCTGGATCGTCGGATCTTCTTCGTAGATTCAATCCCTGTCGTCCATTCTTGGAAATACACGTTAATGGAAGATAATCTATGTTTTGCATTGATTGATAAAAGGATCAATCAATATAGCCTTCAATACTCATGATTCATTAGACTAACACTTCTATGCATGCATCTACAACCTATTTCAACTATTCAAGCACCACTTTAAAGTGTGAATCAACAATTTCACAGAAATACACAGATGTTCAAAAAACTACCAAAGTCGACTCTTCATGGATACATGATTCACACATCACATGCATATAGGATAAAAACACTGCAAATACACAGCTAATCCTTCTATTAAGCAATAGAACAAACACACAACTCGACTCTCCTTCTTTAGTCTTTTCAAAATATTTACAGGTGGAATCAAACACAGGTCTAACCTTCTCTCTGCAAATTGGAATTCTAATGATGAGGAGTAGAACCCCTAACACTTCTCTAACCTACCTATTTAAGATAAACTGTTACCTCCCCCACCGAGTGGTCATGCAACCAAAAACAAACAACTACAAAGCATGATGAAATGTCCATGTCACAACAAACAACTTGCAGCTTGATCTCCTTGGAGGGAGTCATGATCCGCAGTCATTCCTACCAGCACTAACAAACTATGAATCAGAAAAACAACCAAAAATATGCTACATCATGTGACCAACTCATCACATTGATCGCATTCCACGATGCTTCTGCATCACTTTGGCCAAATTATGTTTGGCATATTTACACTAACTCCCCCCATGCAATTTTGAAAGGCACGTCGTATATTCAAGGAAGTTGGTTTCCTCAATAATAATGTATATTTTCTTGGCAACAAGTGGCATACGAGCTGCAATGAACACTTCCTATACTGTGATTTATAACTTAATAAAACAATATTTCACTATATCTATAAAAATGGAAGATGTATTTCTTTCTCTCGATGGTCGTATTATGTATTATTATGTTCTTCATCTGCAACATAGTCTTTCTTCATCTACAGTATACATATATAATATAGTTTATATATAGGTGGATAAAATAGCGATATTACTATTATTATAGTTTATATATTACATTACAAACTATGTATTAGTGGTTTCCTTTTGGGGAGAGTGTATTATAAAGTATAATTTATAAGTCGTTTAACCTAGACACTATTCAAATCAAGTGTGTGCATGTGTGTGTGTGTGTGTTTAAAATACATGCATATGGATGAACCCAACTATGAACCTCATTCAATCCTCATCAAAATATTCAAACTCAAATCAAATTTCATCTTTGTAAAACACGAACTCGAACCTAAACTATGCGACTTAGCTTGAGGGTCCTCCACTAGTCTTGCTCAGTCTCCCGTTTTGGTTATCTAGTACAACCACTTCACTAGTAGAGAAAATGATTTATAACTAAATTCTCCCATAAAATGGAGAAACCCATAATTTTTTCAAGTGGTTTCCTCCATAATTAGATGTTCAACATATTTATTGATACTCTTCACTACTAATTATTTTTCAAAGTAGTTAAGTTCTTCAATCCCCCTAGCCACTTGTTTCCCTAGGTTTATGTATCATTTTTCATTTTACCAAAGGGATTCATTCATTTTTCCTTTTCCCTATAGACAAAATGGTGAAACGTTACTTTTTCAAATACCTCTTTTGAGATATAAGGTAGAGTCTGCCAATATACTAGAAATTATTTTCGAATTGATTTGACTATAGTCAACCTTTTGCCTCTTGATCTCCACATATAAAACAAATATGAAACATTTCTCTCTAATTCTCCACAAAACCAAGCCCAATGCATCAAACTATATTAGTTTGGTTTCAACAGAAGACCTAGGTATGTCAAAAGGAAAGGCATTGAAAATAAGGACTTGATTTGTGTATCATTGAGATTCTACATCTAAAACATAGACCAATATGTGGAATTATGGTATTTATCTCCTTGTAGTATTTACAACAGAGAGTACACAACACGAATGAAGGGTATGTACAGTTGTAATTATATTCTCATTCTTAAAGAAACAAAAATAAATATAACATACATAGGAATTTACATTGTTAGATTTTTAACATTTAAGCTATATGATCTTAGGATCTTATCTGATAGAATAACAAGCACAACAATCAATCACAAGAGACAATAAACACAAAGATTTTCCTCAGGGAAACCATAAAGGAGAAAACCCTGCAAATTCCTTAGAGATAGAATCAACACCAAAAGTAAAACCCAAAGAAAGTAAGATGATCTCCCGACAGTAGTAGTCTCTCCCTCTCTTGTCCGAGCTTCTTCTTTCTTTCTCAGTTATGCTAGGACAAAGTGTGAGTGAATGTATGTTAAATAGAGAGCCTCCCTCTCTATTTATAGTCATTTCCAACTTGAAAATAACTCACTAGGTCTGACTTCTCTAGGAGAGTCTAATAACCCTAAGGCCCCACAACTGCAGGGAATTTAACCCTTGATCAATAAGGAGGGTTGCACTATATGAATTTACATGAATTGTTTACATTATTGAATCTCCCAATAGGAAAATTGGGGCATGACATGACTCAATTACATTACAGATTCTTCTCGATAGAAACATCGGGGTATAATATATAAGATATACAAGTGAATACATTTAGAAGTTACAAATACATCAACACTCCATTTTAACTAGGAAGGTATTCTCTCGACACAATTTATTAGAAAAAGTATTCTTATGTGTATCATATAGATCATCATCAAGTTATCTTCATCTTCAAGTATGGATCATCACTGGATCATCATCAAGTCTGGATCATCACTTGATCTGAATCATCACTACTGGATCATCACTGGTGCTATCTCAATTTTACTCGTCACTGGAATTTATATAGAGAGAGACCTTTTTCATGCTTGTTGTAGGCCTAGCCTTCATGTAGGTATTCATCACCTTCAACACTTATATCTTACCATGGAATGAACCATGTCAAAAAGGCCCGCACAGCACTTACATCTGGCCATGGGAGGAACACATCCAAGAACCATGTTATAAAGGCACGCAAAGCACTCACATCTGACCATGGGAGGAACACATCCAAAACCCATGTCAGAAAGGCCCAACACTCACATCTAGCCTCATCTTGTTAGAAAGGCTTTGCACTTACATCCGAAATCATCTTATCAGAAATGATTTGCACTTACATCCAACCTCATCTTGTTAGAAAGGGTCTGCACTTGCATCCGACCTCATCTTGTCAGAAAGGCTCTGCACTTACATCTGACCTCATCTTGTCAGAAAGGATATGCACTCACATCCAACCTCATCTTTTCAGAAAGGATATGCACTCACATCCAACCTCATCTTGTCAGAAATCCTCTCCACTTACATTTGATCATGTGGGAACACATCCCTCAATCACATCAGAATGGCTCTGTACTTATATATGATCATGTGGGAACACATCCCTCAATCACATCAGAATGGCTCTGCACTTATATCTGATCATGTGGGAACACATCCCACAATCACATCAAAATGGATCTGCACTGATCATGTGGGAACAAATCCCACAATCACATCAGAATGTCTCTACACTGATCATGTGGGAACACATCCCACAATCACATTAGAATGTCTCTACACTGATCATGTGGGAACACATCCCACAATCACATCAAAATGTCTCTTCACTTACATCTGACCATGTGAAACTCAGCCTTCCACCATGTTAGACAGGGCCAACGGACACATCAATTCCCTTTCAAGGGAAACTCGATCTGGAGAACACCAAGCTTCTCCCTGAAGTACTCAAACTTCATTCTAGCTAATGGTTTGGTTAGCACATCAGCTGTCTATTCATCCATCACAACATATTGGAGCTTTACTGCTCCTCTCTACACCATATCCCTGATATAGTGATATTTGATCTCAATATGCTTTGACTTGTCATGGAACACTAGGTTCTCTGATAGCTTCACATAGCTTTGGTTTTCACAATATATACAAGTAGCATCAATCTGTAGATCAAATAAATTAGATAGTAGCTTTCTCATCCATACTACCTCACAACTAGTTGAACAAGATGCAACTTCAGCTATACTCAGTGCCACATAGAATTGCTTCCTTCTAAACCATGATATCACACCTAATCCCATACTGAAGAAACACCCTTAAGTTATCTTCCTATCAATGGCACTGCCTGCCCAATCTGAATCCACATAAAATTCCAGGTTAATCTTCTGATTTTCCTCATCCTTGAGCCCATAATCAACTGTACCCTTCAGGTACTGTTGGAGCAGGGCTCCGTAACTACAGGAAAAGCTGCTATATCGGGACAAGAAAGTCAAAGGAAAGAGTATCTGAGCGGCCGAGAAGAGAGAGCTCAACCACTACACTTAAGGAAATGGTGAAGACAGGAGGGCTCAACTACCCTCATAAAGGAAAAGGAGCAATGGGATGAGGTATTAAAGACAAAGGACAAAAGGGGAGCGGCCGAGGAAGCGGCGCCCATACCCACGATCAGCGCCAGGAAGTGTGGAAGACTACAGAGAGCTGCAGTGTGACCAGTAAGCGGCAGTCCACAGTACAGATGCGTCGATTGTCACAGTTAGGGTTTTTGGGTTACTGTTGGGATAGGCCCATAGTTTTGTATCAGGGTGAGACCTTCGGGCCACCTATTTAAGCATGTATTTTGTATTGTAAAAGGTTAGATAGTAGGATAGTAGACAGTGGAGAGGAATATAGCTAGTTGTTTAATCATCTGTATTGTATGATATTGAAAATGATTCAAGCTCTGGTTCTGTTATTAAGTTTGTATTATCTTACTGCAACCAGCAGCTGGCTCCTTGAGCATGAATGTAACAATCTGCAGGGATTGAGAGAGAGAGAGAGAGAGGATATATTGTAAGAAGAAAGTAGAATAGAAAGAGAGGAGATCTAAGAGAGAAGGGCTTTAGCTGAGAACGTGGAGTTTCCCAGAAGATCTCAAGCTGCATAATAGGTTGCAGCGGAACTGTGTTTACTCTCTCAAGATATTATATAAAAACCAATTCCTGTGGACGTAGCTTCCTCCTTGGAAGTGAACCACATAAAATCAGTGTGTTGTGCGACTATTTCATGTGATTGTGTTTACTTATTTGCAATCTGTTACCTGTTACATGAGCTTAGCTAACAGTTAATGAATGTGTGTATGCTATCCTTCAGTTTACAGTATCGTAGAGGATTAAATGTGAGTTATATGTGTTAAGTATTCTGCATATACGTTTATCAGTGTTTGATTCAGACCATAACAGTTACAGGGTTAAGTGATTCCAGTATATTTAGTTCAGCAAGTTGAGCGCAATAGATGTTAAGCATAATAGATTGAAGAAGCTAAGTGAAGTTGCTTAAACACCCTTGTGAATGTTAGCTGAGCTAGTATAATCAAAAGGAAATCCATGGACCTTGAGAGTTGGAGAGTCCTATTGAGTCTTACCATAGAAGCTATCGCAGTGTAGAAAGGCGATATCGCACTACCGGAGGAGCCATGGTGTGGGATATCGCAGGTAAGGAGTCAAGTAGAAGAGAAAATTTGTGCATCATCGAAGAAGCCGCGATGCGATAAGAGTCAGTCTCATAGCAGAGTTTGCTTGGAAGAGAGATACAGCATTGTCAAAAGATTCAACTAGTTAACCAGAGTAAAGAGAAACCTAGGATGCTACAGAACCTGGTTGAGGACACCTGAGTCTTTAGCCACCCCATCTAGGATCACTTTGGGTGAGACTTCAGGCTGTTCTACAGTTTGTCACTGAAAGGGCCAGTGAGCTAGGGGTTTTGTTGGTACATTACAGTAAACCCAGGTCTGCCCATAGCTAACCAAAAAATGGTTCCGTTGCCGGTTTTGAACAAATTGAAGAGCTAATGTTCTGTTGGCATCCTACTAAAGAAGAACTTGACCACTGGGTTGATTCTAATGAGAGAGAATTTGCTGAACAAGAAAACAAGAGTCCCAGGCTTAGTACAGAGAACTGGTTACAAAAACATATCTTCACAAACCTGCATACGATATTTTTTGTTACCTATGCAAATGAGTTGTACGATTGGTTATCAAAGCTGACTGATAAGAACATATTCAAGAAGAAAAGGAACATTGTCTGGACACCAGAGCTGATTCACACTATGAAGAACATTGATAATCCCATTTTGCGGGTAGTAGAATTCTGGCTTGCGAGTTTGCTAGAAGGTTTCGTTATAGAGTTTGCAGTTGATCAAAGAAAGAGTTTCAACAAAGCAGAGAGGTACTTCTTCAAAGGATATCGCAGTAAGTACTTGAACTCTTTAAACTTGTTCCTTAAGATGTTATTACATTGAAAAGGACTATTGGATATATTATCGGATGAATAAGTTAAGTAAGTGTAATGTCACAAGAGTTTGAGAGTGATTTTGAAGAAATTTGATGTACACGTAGTGGTAAGAAGTATAAAGTAGATTTCAGATCTTCCTTCTTTGAAGACAGTTTAGATAGTACTAGAGAACAAAGTCAAAATAATAGAGAAAGAACAGTAGGGGGTATCCCTTACCACCCTTATACCCCACAGAAAGCAACCAGGACTCAGAATAATCCCGCAAGAACTCCATCTAGTAGTTCACACACAGTGCATACTACAATTACACCACCGAGTGGTAGTAACACAGCAAATCAGAATCCACCACGTAGAAATAGAATGGGGGATGATATGAAGCTACCTACCTTTAAGGGTATAGGGGCAGAAGACCCAGAACAACATTGGTTCCTATGTGAAGCCATATGGACCATTAAACAGATCCAAGATGATAATACTAAACTTGTCCAATTGGCCACTACACTTAGAGAACGAGCTTTAACATGGTATATGAAGTATACGACAGCATAGCCCAGAACGCTCGTACAGGTTAGGACCACCATGATTAAAGAATTTAAGAAACCTAAGTTTGAGTCACAATGTATTACAGAACTTAAAGACATCAAACAGTTACCCACAGAGTCAGTATGGGATTTTGATCAGAAATTTAAAGCCCTTATTGACCAAGTTAGCTTTGAGTTTGCACCGGAGCAACATAAGGAATGGTTTATCGCAGCACTGCTCCCTCGCATCAAAATTCCACTAATACAGTAGAGACTCCATACACAGGATGAAGCATTGGATATGGCAATGAAAATAGAGGCTTCACCTCTAGCTGAGACTAGTACATGTATGACAAACTTACAAAATCAGTTAACCAATCTCACTTTATAGCTGCATGAGATTAAGAAAGGAAAAGAGATTGCACAAGAATTATGGTGTACAAAGTGTAAAGGATAAGGCCATACAAAAGATAACTACCCAGTATTTGTTGAGTATTTAGAAAGTGGGGCTCCTAACCCCTTAGTACAGAATCAAGGGCCATGGTGTGAAATCTACAGAACAAGGGACATAGACCATAGGAGTGCCCTTTACTTCAGAAGTATGTACAAACTCCTAAGAACTTATACTGTAACTTCTGTAATTCAGTAGGACATGATGAAAATAATTGCATAGCTTATGATCTCATGATAGACAGAAAACATGACCTCTATAGAGTCCAATCAGAGACAACAGGTCCAGCAGCAGGACTACAGCATAGACCGGCTCATGATGGCCGTGGTGGACAATTCAGAGGATGAGGCCATGGTGGAGGATTTGGCCATGGTGGAGGCTTTGGCCATGGTGGAGACTTTGACCATGGCCATCAACTGATTATCTATTACAACTATGGAACCATAGGACACTATGCTAGGGATTGTCAGAACCCTACTACGACATGTAAATATTGCAAGTCCTATGAGCATACTATAGAAGAATGTCCTATCTTGATAGCCAAGATTAGGGACCCGAAGCCAACAGTAAACCAGAATATTCAGCTTATTTCTGTTGAGCAGAAAGAACGAGAACCAAGAGTCAATATTGTGACTCGTAGCAGTGCTTCTACTAGTAGGACATCGCAGGATGCAGAAAAGAATACAGGTCTGGAGTGGGTGCGTAAAGCAACTAATAAATCAACACCACTTGACCTGCAGAAGAACAAAGAAATGTTTCAGCAAGCTAAAACTTTATTTATTGAACCTACACCATCAGGATCGTAGGTATTGCCTTGTATGGGCATACTGCAGCAGCAACATTGTGGCGCTAGTCCTGTTCAGATACCGCAGGCTACCACATCGGGAAGGTGCGAAGAAGATGAGTTGGCAGGAAGTGTCCAATCCTTCCTGTGGACTTGTTTGAAGCTCGTACGAAATGAGAAATCTATCGGAGAGCTTCAGTACATCATAGACCAGTATTAGCAGCCTTCTTCTATGAGCAGTACGCATCATGTTGTTCATAATATTATGGGCCATACAAGAACCAGAAGAGAAATGAGACTCATAGTGCAAATTGGAGAATTTCAAATGGATGAGGTAATTCTAGATTTAGGATCAAAGGTAAATGTTCTGACTAAGCAGACATGGGAATAGATGGGTAGCCCTAATTTATCCAGATCACCTATCCATCTGTGACTCGCCAATCAGCAGAGGGTATTTCCATTGGGTCGATTACCGTAAGTACCAGTTGATATTGATGGAGTTCACAGCTTTGCAGACTTTGAAGTCATAGAAATCATTGGCGATAGCAGACTGTATCCAACTTTACTAGGTATTGATTGGGCAATTGATAACATGGCTATTATCAATTTAAAGAAAAGACAAATGACTTTTGAGGATAATCAAATTTGAGTCATGACACTGTTGGATCCTTTCCAGGGTCCTCGTTATATTAAACCTATCAGAGTAGAGGAAGAGGCGCGTAATATGGAAATCCTCTATCAGATGACTGCGAACCAGAGTGATTAGATCAACCCCACTGCACAAGGACATATTAGTTGGTGATGCGATAGTTCATGCACATCAGATTCAGATGTTGGCTTAGAAAATTGGCAGAATAGACTTTATGAAGTCTCAGCTCGCAGATGTGCGTTTATGACTATGTCACTACGATGGATTGGCACAGAGGTTAAGGATATTCCATCCTTTCATGGCTTAATGGATGTCAATGACTTTTTACAATAGTTTGAGCAGTAAATTCCTCAGGAGTAGACGATGGAAGCTATTGACCTTGCAGTCAAAGCCACACCTGCAAGATGGTGGCATGTGCATAAAGAACATATCACATCATGGGATGATTTTAAGAGACTGATGTCGATCAGATTCTCTACTACCAAGGAGCCTTTACGGTAGAAATATACAGGAGAAAGTGACCCCAGGTCACATATTAATATTTGTCAGCAGAGTTGGTTGGACATTCCAGAGGATGAATGGGTTCACCTATTCACACACACTTTAGACACAATACCAAGGAACTGGTACACTGAAACAGAGTTGCACAAAGGAACTACTACATGGCCAATTATGACAGACAACTTTCTACTCACTTTCGCTTTTGAATCTGAGTACCCAAGCATTGATAAAGATCTAGGTATTCTAAAGACTAAGATATTTGAAGATTGTACCCTAGCAGTGTATGCTCAGCCTGATTGGGCCATCCAGCTAGAACAAGCGCTAGAGTGTTACAACTTCGCATAATAGCCAACGGATGAGGATGAGAATCCTCATAGTATCAACATTCTGAAGTCTGAAGGGACTCATGAAGTTGATGGACCAAAGATAGAGTTTCCAGCTGTCACAGAACCTATCAAGATTAAAAAGATCAATATTGGCACATAAATAGAACCAAAGTTTTCCTCTATTGGAGACTATTGGGATGATGAAATAGTAGGACATATTGCAGATCTCTTAAACGACTATCATGACTTATTTCCCACTAAGTTCACAGAGATGAAGGGAATAGTATGAGACTTGGGAGTCATGTGCATAACTTTGAAAGAGGATGCTAGGCCAGTTAAGTAGTGTCCATATAGATTGAATCCTCGCTATAAAGAAAAAGTTAAAGATGAGATTGATAAGATGTTAGCAGCAGGCATTATTGAACCAGTAGAAAAGAGCAAATGTGTTAGTCCCATGGTGGTACAGGAAAATAAAACTAAAGGACAAATAAGGATTTGTGTCGATTTGTGCAAACTCAATGACACATCACTTCATGACCCATTTTTGACACCATTTACTGATGAAGTTTTAGACAATGTGGAAGGATAGGAGATCTATTCATTCACTGATGGCTTTTCAGGCTATCACCAGATAAGAATCCATCCAGAGGATCGACATAATACCACCTTTGCGACAGAATGGGGCTCATTCCAGTATACGGTAATGCCCTTTGGTCTTAAAAATGCACCAGCTATCTTTTCTAGAGTAGTAGTTGCTGTATTTAAGGAATACATCCATAAATTCCTAGAAGTCTATTTTGATGATTGGACTGTATTTGGATTAATTGAAAAGCATATAGGAGATTTAAGGCTCATGTTAGAGAAATGTAGGCAATATCAGATTTCTCTTAACTTGAAGAAATGTATATTTTGTGTGCCATTTGGTATTTTGTTGGGTCATATTGTTTGCAGACAAGGCTTGATGGTAGATCCTACAAATATTGCCATCATTGTAAATCTTCCAGCACCCAACTCAGTCAAGCAATTGAGGACAGTGCTTGGTCATACCGGTTACTATAGAAAATTCATCAAAGGCTACGCAAAGATCACAGCACCTATGGAAAAACTATTAAAGAAAGAAGCGAAATTCCTATGGAATGAGGAATGCTAGCAAAGTTTAAACACTCTTAAAGAGAAGATGGTCACCACACCCATATTAGTATTTCCAGATTGGGACAAGCCATTTCATGTACATGTGGATGCATCTGGCATCACACTAGGGATTTTCTCAACACAGCCAGGAGAAAGGGGTATTGACCCTATCGCATACTCCAACAGAAAGTTATCTACCGCAGAAAATAACTACACCACTATAGAAAGAGAATAATTAGCTATGGTGTATCCTCTACAGAAGTTCAGGCACTACCTGCTGGGTGCCTCATTCAAGATGTTTACTGACCATTCCTCTTTGAAGTATTTGGTCAATAAACCAGTGTTAGGGGGAAGGATCTGCAGATGGTTACTCTTATTTTAGGAAAATGATTTTGAAATTATTGTAAAACCAGGAAAATTAAATGTTGGACCTGATCATCTATCGCGAATAGACTCAGGAGAAGAACCAAGTAATTTAGAAGATAATTTGCCAGATGCGCAATTGTTTTCTATCCAGATCACAGATGAGTATTACGAAGATATTATCCACTTTCTCACTACAGGGTGGGCACCAGTTGAGTTTACTAAGAAGCAGAAGAAACAGATAGTTTTGAAAGAAACAAACTTCACTTTGATCGCAAGACATTTATATAAGTTAGTTCCAGATGAATTCCTGTGCAGATGCGTGATGTCGCACGAAAAACAAGCCATTATCAGAGAAGCACATTCAGGTACCGCAGGAGGTCATTTCGCAGAAAAGCTGACTGCGCAGAAAATTCTAGCTGCAGGATTATGGTGGCCTACCTTGCACAAAGACACTAAGGAGTTTTGTAGATGTTGCGATATCTACCAGAGGGTAGGAAAACCTTTGCGCAAAGATGAAATGCCGCTGCGACCACATATTACGCTATGGGCATTTGACAAATGGGCTATAGAATTTGTCTTGCGAAGTCCTTGCAAATCATCCATGGTTGTGTCATGAATTCTGGGTACTTTTGTTTCTTCAGGTTCTTCAGCAAGTCTCTTTCTAGATTTGTTGTAAGCTTAGTCTTCATTAAATTTTACATCCTTGCTGATGTTGATCTTCTTGAATCCTGGGAAGTATATTTTGTAAGCCTTCAATCTTTCAAAGTATCCCACAAATATACCCTTCCTTCCTGAAGGATCTAACTTTGTCCTCTTTTTTTTGGAATGTGAATGTATACTCGATAGCCAAATATTTTGAGATGACTAACTTTTTTTTTCTTACCAAAAAACACTTCTTCAGGTGTCTTTTTCTCAAGTAATCTATGTGGATTACGGTTCTATACATACACAGTTGTCCTAGAAGCTTCTGCCCATAGATGCATGGGAAAACCTTGATCATGAAGCATTGCCATTGCAAATTCCATGATCGTTCTATTGTTTCTTTCTACAACCATATATTTTTGTGGATTATATGGAGTGGTCAACTCCCTCTTAATCCCTGAATCTTTGCATAATTCCTTGAATTCATTTGATGTGAATTCTCCACCATTGTCTGATCGAAAAATCTTGATATTCTTCTTTGTGTAGTTTTTGATCAAGTCTTTGAATTCCTTGAACTTGTTGAATACTTCATCTTTGTTCTTCATGAAGTATATACATGTCTTCCTAGAAAAATCATCAATGAAATAAACATATTATACATACCCACTTAATGAACTAGATGACATCGGACCGCATACATCAGAGTGAATGATTTCCAAGATTTGTTTAGCCTTGCTTTCGTTACTTGGAAATGTCTTCTTTGTGTTCTTTCCTTTCACACATCCCTTGCATACTCCTTCACGTTTTGCTTGTATTTCTAGAATACCTTCAAAAAATTTGCTTGCAAGTGGTAGTGCCCTATAGTGCACATGTGCAATCCATATAAGCCAAAGATCATTTAGTTATACTAAGTCATTAACCAAATCTTGTTCTAGTTGGCCCTTTAATCTGTATAGTCCTCCCTCTTATTCTCCAATTACCATTGCATCATCAATAATCTTTCCTTTTGGCCACATGAGAACTTGTCCATCTATAAATGCAACTCTCATGCCTTTTTCATCCAATACAAAGATGGAGAGAAGGTTCTTTGTTAGTCCTGGTACAAATAGGACATCCTTTATTTTCATATACTTTCTAGAGTCTAATTTGTAGGAGGATTCTCCACTCCCTTTTATTATATACTGGTAGTCATCCCCAAGTTTCACCCTGTGGGGTGATTCATGTTTTGATAGTTTCACAAATGATTCTTTGAATCCCTACATGTTTTTGGAAGCTCCACTATCTATAATCCAATCATTTCTTCCATGTCTGATGTTTTCCATGAGAGCGGAAATTAAAACATATTCTTCATCACTTGAAGAATCATCACTATTTTGTTTGATTCTCTTCTTGGAAGGCTCATCAACTTCTTTGTTAGATTCTCTTCTTGGAAGGCTCATCAACTTATTTGTTAGATTTTCTATTGTTTTTCTTCTGGTGAGAGTGCTTACCTTTGTTATGGTATGTTCTACTTTTCTTGGATTGTACTGTGAGAGCTTGATCTTCAGTTCCCATCTTTTCTTCTTGTGCTAACATTCAAGCTTCTTCTTGTGAGCATTCCTCCCACAATATGCTAAACTTAACTAGATTCTTTTTGGCACAGATCCCTTGAATGAAAGAGTACTATGCCCTAGGAAGACCATTCAAGGTGTTCATCACAATTTATGTATTCTCTACTTCTTCATCTACCACTTCAAGATATTCCTTTATTTGAGAGACCCTTGTAAAGTAATACTGGATGGTCTCCGCATTCTAGATATTTACATTCTTCATTTGGTTTCTCAGAGTCATATTCTGGTTTATGTTCTTCCCTTAAAATAACTTGGTCAGGGCATCAAACATCTCTTTAGGTGTCTTTAGGGAGGAAACCTATGGTATGAGGTGATCCTTTATTGAATCAGCAATAATCCCCTTAGCCATGACCAATTTATTCTTGTGTAAGGCCTTAGCCTCATCTCCCTTTGGAACTGGAAACTCTTCATTGATGTAAGAGTCCAACTCATTTTCTTCCAGGACCAGGGATATCTTATACTTCCAAGCTCAGAAGTTATCAGCTCCCTCAAGATTTTCATCAAGCTAGGTATGATGAGACATTTAAAAAAAGA
This sequence comes from Pseudotsuga menziesii, assembly GCA_001517045.1. Lineage (NCBI taxonomy): Eukaryota > Viridiplantae > Streptophyta > Pinopsida > Pinales > Pinaceae > Pseudotsuga > Pseudotsuga menziesii. The sequence continues at coordinate 729,813 of LPNX010227584.1, read as the reverse complement.
ACATCAAATGGAAATGCAAAAGATTTAGATCTTACCGGGTTAAGATGTTGGAACTAGATCTGGAACTTAATTTCTACAGAGCTAGTTTTCTAGTTTAGGAGCAGATTAGGGATTGACTTTCCTGAAGTTCTACCCAACCAAAATATTTTATCTTGATCTCTAAAATTTGATTTTGGGGAGGAGATCAATCTAGGCTTGGGCTCACTCAAAAATTCCACTTTGGTGGAAATCCCTAATTTCCTGCAGTAGTGTCAGGTCAAAAACTGAAAATGCTCAGAATCAGATTCTGCTTCGACACAAAGATGCGCCTTAGAGAGGAGGGTCATCCTAGCCTCCCTTTGTTGAAAAATATATGGTGACAGATCCAAAAAGTACGAATCCCTAGATTTAGCATCTCCACAGTGTCTTCTTCTTAGGTTAGCTCTGATACCATGTTAGATTTTAGCATTTAAGCTATTAGATCTTAGGATCTTATATGAGAGAATAACAAGCAAAGCAATAAATAATAAGAGACAATGAACACAAATAGTTTCCTCGAGGAAACCATAAAGGAGAAAACCTACAACTTCCTCAGAGATAGAATCAACACCAAAAGTAAAACCAAAATATAGTAAGATGATCTCCTGACAGTAGTAATATCTCTCTCTCTTGTCCCAACTTCTTATTTCTCTCTTAGTTATGTGCTACAACTAAGTGTGAGTGAATGTATGTTAAATATAGAGGCTGCCTCTCTATTTATACTGATTTCTGACTTGACAATAACTCACAAGGGCTGACTTCTCTATGAGAGTCTAATAACCATAGGGCCCCACAACTATGGGGACTTTAACCCTTGATCAATAAGGAGGGTTACAATCTATGACTTTACATGGCTTTTTTACATTATTGAATCTCCCGATAGGAACATCGTGGCATGACATGACTCAATTACATTACAGATAATTCCTGATAGAAACATCGAGGTACAATACAAAAGATATACAAGTGAATACATTCTGAAGTTATAAATACATCAACATACATATTATTTTTCAAAGAAACTAAATTAGTTTTAAAATATAAGTAATATCTAGATCCAATCCCTTATCCTTTTTAATTTAAAATTTTCCTTTAGTTAACAACTTCATACATACCTCTTTTCTATAGCTAACAAAATGTTGATAAAGAACTAATATCATTCTGATTATGGATTATTTCAAAAAATATTTGCATGAAAGTATCCAAATAACAAACAATGATAACAATATAAAGTAGTGTCAAACACTATGGAGTGAGGAGAGTACTAAAGCTAGGGAATCACCCATCAAAATTTCTCTCCAATATATCCTACCTTTGAAAATGGTTGCATGCTCAACCTTAACAAACTCCCAACAAGACTTGGTAAAATATAATTCTAAAAAAATGTTGTATCTCACATGAATCATGTCATGTCTCTGTCCAAATAAGTCTACCTGAAAATAATGATTCTCCAACCTACAAGTTCCCTAGGTTGAGGTGGAGAAATAATTTTTTTAATAAGGGAGCCATAAGACCCAAAAAGGACTTATTTTACCATATTCACATTAAAATGGGTCATGTAAATAATAAGTGTTAAGAAAATAAGGTGTAATTGGTTCATGAAGACAATTGGAAGCTTGTCGAGTCTTTAGGTGAGTAGATTACCCACACACTTGGCATGACCTTCATCCAAATTTAAACCCAAGGGGACTGTAATAGTCTTGGAGGATGATGTGGTGTCACATAGCCTAGAATGAACCAAGGTATTTTAATTAGGAGAGGAGAGTAACTCACATTGAAGAGGAAGAGACTAAGAAGACAATGTGTGCCACTTGGAAGGAGATTACATGCACTATATGACAACAAATGATGAAATATTCTATGAAAATTATGAAAAATTCAAACCTGATTGCGGACCTATGAAAAATATGACATGATAGGGATAAAAATATCCACCAATAGGGAACACTTGAGATTTATAGGAAGCCATTCAAATTGGGGAAAAAGTTGGATCATGAAGGAGAAGACAAGTGTCATAGGAAGTACTAAACCACTAAGTTGAGTTGGAGGAAGCATATGGAGGGAAATTCGACCTTAGGAGGCCTCATGAAGTTAATAAAATGATGTATTGAGGTAGGAAAACATATTTTGATCACTTTTTAATTGCCCAAGTTGGCATTTTGGAGAGTTTTTGCTTGTCCCTTGCACGGTGGTCTTTACTCTCCTTGATTGAACCAATTTCGAGGGATTTCGATTCCTTTCCAAGTTGGTTGATGGAGAGGAAATTAATACCTATAAATGGATCTGATTTATGTTTTTTATTTGTAGTTTGAAGGTCCATACATCTCTATTTCTCATCTATCTCCCTATTCTTGCATTCCTTCTCCATTCGCCCATACTCTCATGTGATGGCACACTTGTTGGAGTGGTGCTTACACTTTGATGAATCTATTTGATTCCAAATATTGGGTATGTGAATATGTATCTGTACTCTTATTCCCATTTTCTCATAATTCTAAATATAATAAATACATGTTTCAAATACTTGCATTCCCATGCTCTTGAATAACTAGTTTTCATGAATTTGGCTTCAAGCTTGAAAGAGTTTTGTATCAGATTTGTATGAGGAATTTTCTCTGCGTTTGATGTTTTTAGGAAATAAATTTGTATTTTTTATATGGCCATTATATTTCATGTTACTATATTAAACATTTATTATATTTTCCATGTGGCACACCTAAGCTAGTAATGCAATTTCCCATAAGCAATTTCCATGAAAGTTACCATACAGATGTTGTGCCTCAAAGTTTGAAGAGATTAATAACCATGAATAATGATAGAGATCGATGTATTATATGAATATCCATAATATGTTATGAAATTTTGGATGTTTTAACTACATTTGGAGAGCCAAATGTGTCATCTACCATTGGGGGTTTAACATCGATTTTCCTAGTGTTTTTGTCCTTCTTTCCCTAGGGCCAAAAACAAGTTGCATAAGAATTTGGAAAGTGAATGAGAATTAATAATATGAATTAGGATGTCCTAAGACCCCTAAATCCATTCCATACATAATTTTAAGTCATTTGGGTGCAGTTGGATCAACCTGGGTTTCATTACTCAAAAGCTAGAAATTGGCCAAAATAGTGCAAAACTTGAATAACATGTCAAAATGAGTTTTTTGATCCGACCATTGAGTATATGAGGTATTTTAGGATGTTTTAAAACCCATAGGTTCCATCCATAAGAAAATTAAAAATGTTCGATGGTGTTTGGAACCAAACTAATAAATACTGGTTTATTACTTTTTCCTAGTTTCGAAATTAGAAAAAGTCTTGAAGGAGGAGGTATCTGACCTGTTTATGAAAATTCCTCAGCCACAACATATTAAAAAAACATATTTCTAGAATTATTCCAATCAAACAAGTTTTATATCCTTATTAGGAAACAAATATCGAATATATCATCCTGACAGAGGAGGACCTCGTCTGCAACACCTACAATGTAGATGCAGTCTCATCCAAGATATCTTATTGGGAACTTCCATAACCACTTTTCTAAATTTATGCGGGGATCTCTACTCATGAAATAATTTATCATATTTCTTGAGTGAATATGGGGATTATACTTCATATTCCTTATCTATTCATTCAATATAATACTCTATTTACCAGTCGACACATCTTCCAGTATTCAACATAAAATCATTATCACAGATTCATTCAATAAGTGATGTGACACATACAAATATGGGATTATTCATAAATAGATGCGATGGGAAAAATTTAGATCTACTTATTCACAACATACATGCATTCAACATAAGCACATTAATCAATGATACACATAGACAAAAGTTAACGTGGAAACCCATCCGGGAAAAACCACAAAGGTGCTCTTCATATGGCATGAGAAATATGTTACCACCTTTTTCTGCACAATGATCTTGTAGACTCTTCTCTAGATATTCTTTAAAACTCATATAAACTTCTCTCCTCTCATGCTCTCATGTTTTTGGACTATGTATTTCTTCTCTCCTTCACTCCTCTCTCGATCCACACACATCCAGAATCAATCCTCTAGCTAAACATATCTCTTATTGCCTCCTCAACCTATACAGTGACTTAAACAAATAACAATCAACCAACAACCAACCAACATCAATGCCACACACATATTGGGTTTGGAATTTTATAAGCTTCTACCTATCTTAATCAACCAACTCTTTTCTATTAGCTGATAGGATGTCATTTCTATTCTCATGCATTAAGGTACAAATAACAATAGGAACTATCGTCCCAAAAATACAATTATGCATTTTACCAAAAGTGTGCTTTCTTCTAACTAACTCCTTACTCACGATTAGTCGAACTGTCCTTTTCATCAAACTCATAAAATAAGCAATGAAGGACCCTTTCTGGGAACAAACCCCTTCTTTCTCAGGTTCATAAAACATATGAGAATGGACTCATCGCTTGATGACCTACAACGAGTGTTTTTTTCCCTCTTTGAACTCGTAAAAATGAAAAGAAGCACTCATCCTTCATGATGGGGAAATTAAGGAAAGATTTTGTATTTTTTTTATGGTATTACATAGTCACTCTTGAACATGGAACTCATTTTCATATGCATTTCAGTACTGTGGTATTCCATTTGTCTTTGAGTCTTGTTGATTCCATGAATCTTCTTACCTCGCTTGAGTTGTATAAGAATACTCATGTTGTTAGTTAGATTGGGGGATTGGTATAATTCTCATGTCATACTTCCAAGTCATGCCATGCCTATGTTCAAGAGAGGTTTGGTCATTGTTAACTGTCTACAGTAAGTTTACTTTCTATCTTGTTTGTCATCTCTAATCTAGTCTTGTACATCAATCTGTTGTCTGGGTTTCTCTAAAACATCTTTGATCGAGCTTCATGTCGATGATGGGGGATTCATCATGGAACTCCTTTAATGAGTCTATTCATGTTGACTTCGACACCTGATCTAGGAATTCGACTTAGAAACCAAGAAAAGTACCTTGGGCCTGCATGCCTTAATGGAAAGTTACCTCGCTTTCAACATGAGTTTACCTCCTTGACTCTTGATTGAGAGATCCTACCGAGTGTTCGAATCCAAGTTGTTTATTCACACTTATTCACACTTGGAAAGATGTACTGAGATACCTTATGAATCATTGACATCAATAGTTATTTCCATTGCACTTGTTAACAATTTACATTATTGACTAGTAATCAAGTGGTTTTTACCATGTTCGATGTCAAGACCGTGTAATCACATGGTTACATTCATATCGTTGCAGGTTTGGCTTGAAGACCCTAGCTCATCTTATGTTTTTCCCAGGTTGTGATGGAGTTTGTTTTGAGTCATATTACATGGATCCACTTTGTATTGGTTGTGGTTTTGTTATCATCTCATCATGGATCTACACTTGTGTCTAATAACCATGATTGTGTTCGGTCGGTCTCTACTATCATGTATCTACATTGTATTGGTCGACATCCATGTTATGAGTCATATGCGATCCGAGTTAGTTGTACTGCAACAACTTCCATCCAATATCCTTACCTTCAATTTCTTCACTTTGCAAAGAATTCACCTATAGAATTCCTTTAACTTCATTCTTTGGGAGGCATTCTATTACACCAAAATCACTTCATGTTGATCCATGTGTTAACCCTATGCCTAATCCCTAAAGTTCTCTCTTATAAAATAAGTTGATTTGAGGTTGCTCCTACCCTTTTTAACCTCTCTAGAAGGCAGTCACTTTTCCCCTTCATGATAGGTGCACCAGTGGCACTCTTTCTCTTAAGCAAAGGTCTGTCAGTGCTCTTTCCCCTTATGAAAGGTGCATCAGTGCTTTTCCCCTTCATGAAAGGTGCAATGGTGATGTTTTGAGGGGAAAAATTGAAGCTTCGAGGCCCTTCTCGAAGGTGGATGAGGTAGAGGACTATCCCTGTCATCTAGGTGAGGTGGAATTTAGTTCCCTAACCTATGGGGAAGATCCCTTAGAATAATCCTCCTAATACTCAACCCACTCTATCCCTTTAGTCTTATAAATAGAACCCTCTCTCCATGGTTAAGAGAGGAAGAACTATGGTAATTTTATGCTGGTGTAATTTCTAAGTGATCCCTATCATCCTTTAGGAGGATATTATCATCCTTTGGAGGCTTGGCTTGGATTGATAGATGCAATATTGTAGATTCAAGGCTAGGTTGTGATGTTATTTTCTATGTAATTCTATGTATCTCCTTGATTACATTAATACAAATCTCTTTCCATAAACATTGTTGTGTTGATGATGTTTAGATATTTCTTCCTTAAATGTTAGATTAGATCAATTCATGTTTATATACCCATGTACTGTTTGCTTGTTTCCACTTGCTTTATAGGATTTTGCAGCTAAAGATATGAAGGATTTGGATCTTGGATCAACAAAGAGAGAAAAGGATTTTCATATCTCACGTAAGAGATATATCTGTTAAATTCCATTTTTGTTTGATCTAGGAAAGAAGATTGTATTGTGTGCTTGATTTTTTATAGATCCACTTGGACTAGGGATATCTGGCTTGAGTCCGCTTGAGTAGATTTATCTGATAACAACGACCATAATTTTTATCTTTCCAAGAATAATTATCCTTGAATTCTGCTTAACTTTTCCTAAAGCCAACAAGTCGCCAACACTCACCTGTGTCTCCTCCTGAGCCACATTAGTATGAAACCTATGTTGTGACAACATTACTTTGAAACTATTGAAACATTTTTATTATCCACTCGATCTCCTTGTGTACTTATGTTTCTATATTCTTCAAATTTCCCACAAGTTCAGAACTGATGTGTTCCAAAGTTGTAAGTGTCGATGATTGTAATGCTTTTGGCACTTTTTGTATACAGGTTGAATAATACTGCAAATTTTAATGCCTCTACTTGTAAATATGTGACCCCATCAGTTCACTTTTTCTAGTGTGCCTGCATTGTTGCGATCTGCTATTGTATCCTCTTCATGTCAGCAA
>LPNX010227584.1:698141-722643 GCA_001517045.1 Pseudotsuga menziesii | reverse complement strand
AAGGTATTCTTTCGACACAATTTTTCAGCACTGGTCTTCTTCTCTGCATCAACTAGATCATCTTCGTCTTCAAGTCATCTTCATCTTCAAGTCATCTTCGTATTCAAGTCATATGGATCTGGATCATCTCTCGATATGGATCATCATAAAATGGCATCACTGGGTCTATATCATCACTCGATCTAGATCAACATCACTGGACTGGATCTGGATCATCACTCGATCTGGATCATCTCTCTGGACTGGATCTGGATCATCACTGCTGGATCTGGATCATCACTCGATCTGGATCTCTCAGAGTCATCATAACTGAATCTGGATCATAGCTCGATTTGGATCTCCACTGGTCATCATCAAGTGTGTACTATCTCGTCATAGGAAGTTCTACAAAGCCAGCCCTATTTCATACTGGATGTAGGCCCACCACCTGCAGGTCTTCATCATCACTGGCCATACTGGAGAATCCTCAGGACTTATTACGTGCGTCACAAAACCTCGAAAGAGCATCCCAGGACTGATTACGGGCACACAGCCCAACCTATAGGATCTCCCAGGGTTGATTACATGTGACCTCACCACAAAACCTCGCAAGAGCATCCCAGGACTGATTAGGGGCACACAGCCCAACCTATAGGATCTCCCAGGGCTGATTACATGTGGTCATGGTAAAACCTCGCAAGAGCATCCCAGGACTGATTACGGGCACACAGCCCAACCTATAGGATCTCCCAGGGCTGATTACATGCCATCCCAGAGCAAAACCTTGAAAGAGAATTTTCCAGATGTCCCAGGGCACCGAATTACATGCCATAGGAAAAACCTTGAAAGACCATCTGCAAATATCCTAGGACTGATTAGATGCTCATCTGCACAACCTGACTGAGTGTTCCTGGTAACTGACCAGGTGCCTCCATTCCTAGAATGGCAGTTGCCCTTACATCTGTCCTACTCGATAGAATGGCCAACACTTATATCTAACATGGAAGGAACTAAATCCTTTAGCCATGAACAGAATGGCTCTGCCCTTACATCTGACCTTCTCGTCAGAATGGCACAATCCCATCTAATGATGGAAGACTCTCAACTCCAACGAGGAGAGATTTCTGCACTTACATCTGCCATGGAAGGAACTAAATCCTTTAGCCATGAATAGAATGGCTCTGCCCTTACATCTGACTTGCTCGTCAGAATGGCACAATCCCATCTAATGATGGAAGACTCTCAACTCCAATGAGGAGAGATTTCTGCACTTACATCTGCCATGGAAGGAACTAAATCCTTTAGCCATGCATAGAATGGCTCTGCCCTTACATCTGACTTGCTCGTCAGAATGGCACAATCCCATCCAATGATGGAAGACTCTCAACTCCAATGAGGAGAGATTTCTGCACTTATATCTGCCATGGAAGGAACTAAATCCTTTAGCCATGCACATAATGGCACAGCCCTTACATCTGACCTGCTCGTCAGAATGGCTATGGATCTCGGCACTCATATCAGTCATGGAAGGAACCAATCCTCTCACCATGATAGAATATCTCAGCCCTTACATCTGACCATGGAAGGAACCAATCCTCTCACCATGTCAGAATGGCTCTGGATCTCATCACTGTCTCTGGGAGGAAGCCTCAATCTGGAGAACACCAAGTCTCTCTCTGAAGTACTCGAAATTCAGCCTAGCCAATGGCTTTGTCAATACATCAGCTATCTGTTCCTCCATCGGAACATACAGGAGCTTCACTGCTCCTCTCTGCACCATATCCCTAATATAGTGATATTTGATCTCAATATGCTTCGACCTGTCATGGAACACAGGATTCTCTGACAACTTCACGCAACTCTGGTTGTCACAATGTATACAAGTAGCATCCAACTGGAGATCAAATATATCAGACAGTAGCTTCTGCAGCCATACTGCCTCACAACTAGCTGAACAAGCTACGACATACTCTGCTTCAGCTGTACTCAGTGCCACACAGGATTGCTTCCTGCTAAACCAAGAGATCACACCTGATCCCATACTGAAGCAACATCCTGAAGTACTCTTCCTGTCGATGGCACTGCCTTCCCAATCTGAATCAACATAACCCTCCAGGTTAATCTTCTGATTCGCATCATACTTGAGCTCATAATCAATTGTACCCTTCAGGTACCTCAGAATATGCTTTGCAGCAATCAAGTGAACACTTCTCGGATCTGTCAAGTACTGGCTCAAGGTGTTCACAGCAAAGCAAATATCTGGTCTCGTGTTCATCAGTTACATCAATGACCCAATCATCTGACGATACATCGTAGCATCAACCGTCTCTGAAGAAGCATCACTCAATAGCTTCAGGTTCGATGCCATAGGTGTAGCCATAGCCTTGCAGTCCATCATCCCAAATCTCTTCAGGATCTCTACTGCATACTTCCCTTGTCCAAGGAAGATTCCATCTGTACTCTGCCACACCTCCATGCCTAGAGAAATAGTGCATCGACACATAACAAGAACATCACTGGGCTTTTTCCTTCAACCTTGAAGCAAAGGTTGGAATCCACTTTACTCTCAGTAAAGCCTAGAATCATTAGTAATCTTCCCATCCTGTCGTACCATGTCAAACCTCAGGATATTCTACAATCACTCCCTCTGAAGCGGAGCATCATACTCCCTCTGTCTTCTATGCTCTATGCACTGAAAACATTCTGTACCGGAGTGACAAGTAGCTTCCTATGCTACTAGTATTCTATGCATCCATCTAGTGTATAGAATTTCATCTTCAACCTTTTATCCAAGGTTAAGATCTTCATCAATCTCATCATGTATTTGTTTCAACTCTTACTGGCTGCAAATGTCTCTTCGTAGTCTAGGCCTTCCTTTCGTGAGAAGCCTCATTCTATGAATCTTGCTTTGTATCCCACCATGTTTCCATCTACTACATGATGGAACTATGAACTTCTCCTCAGGTCTCAATACTGCACCCTGACATCATTCTTCTTAAACTGGTCTTCCCTTTCTTCTTGGTCGCTGGAAGGTTCTGCATCAATGATGTCACTGCACTCGTCATATTATTCTTCAATTTGAAATGTCGTCACTTGCTATTCGGAACAAGTCTTCATTCTTCTTTGCTTGTAGGCGATTATGTATGCGGTCTTTCCTACAAGTCAAATGCAATTGTATGGTTAGAAACATTTCATAAGGAATATTTATACTGGCAAATGATTATGCATAAATATATGATCATGCAACTACTTTAGCCAATACAACATTCATCCATGTCTCACTGAAACTTTCTAGATGCCTTCCATCTCTACCAGGACAACATTAAGATTTTGCACTAATCCAATATGTCAGCAAAGAGGTTTCATTCTAGATAAGTAGCAATGGATAATTTGTATAGCACCATGAGCTACTTACCCATCTCATGCATATTAGTAGTATACTGTCATTAATGCAAACATCCTATCATGCATAATACAATAACTGAATATAAACAAATGCATAACAAAACAATATCATGAAATGACAATTGAATACTTATCTTTATTTGTTTCGAGGGTAGACTCCTTCTTGAGCCTTCAGCTTCATCGTCTTCTTCATTCATAGTCGCATCGTTTCTTATCCAAATGCTGAGGTGGATAAGAGGTTCTTCAAGAGTTGAGTTCTTCATATTCCTCATTGCTTGAGGGATCTTCTTTGGATGATGAGAGCTTGATCTTCAGTTTCTTCCACCTTCCCTTCTCTTCTTATGAATCGAGCTTCTTCTTCCTCTTGAAGTCTGCTGAAAGTAATCACTTCCTTCTAGCACACATTCCTCACATGAATGAATTCCACGATCCTGGGAGGCCATTCAAGGTGGCCATCACCAGTTTTGCATTCTTCACTTTTTCTTTTACCGCTTCAAGTTGTTCTTCGTTTTGAGAGACTCTTATGACTGCATGGTCTCTGTATTCTGGAACTTCACATTCTTCAACTAGTTTCTTTAGGTCATATTTTGATTTTGTTCTTCCCTTCAAATAGCTTGAAATTCAGAAAGACCTTCAACAGCTTTGCTTGCAATAGGTAGTGCTCTGTAATGCACATGTGCAAGCCTTCTATGCCAAAGCTCATTTGGCTCTACTATGTCATGGATTAAGGCTTGTTCTGGATGGTCCTTCAATTTGTACAAGCCTCCTTCTTGTTCTGACATCATCGATAGTCTTTCCTTCAGGCCACATGATGATTTGACCATCTATGAATGCAACCTGCATTCCAGAGTCTAGCTTGTATGAAGATTCCTCACTACCTTTTATTGGATATTGGTAGTCATCTCCTAGTTTCACCTTGTGAGGTGATTCATGTTCTGATAGTCTTACAAAGGATTCCTTGAATCCTGTCATATGTTTGGAAGCCCCACTATCTATAAGCCAATCATAACTTCCATGAGTAATGTTACCTATGAGAGCTGACATCAGAACATATTCATCCTTTCTTGAAGAATCTTCACTTTCATATCTGGATCTCTTTCTGGATGGTTCATCATCCTCTGCAGCATGAGCATGATGACTCTTTTGGCCATGTCTCCCTCTGAAACTGGAACCTCTATACTCATGAAGATGTCCAATCTAGTTTCTTTAGAGAGATCATATACTTCCCGGATTGGAAGTTGTCAACTTCCCCAAGCTTTTCACCAAGATGATGTGATATATCATATTGAAATGAGAACCTTAAATGGAAATAGCAAAGGATTAGATCTTACCGATTTGAGGTGTCTGTCCTTGTCCCGGAGTTCGCTGATCTAGGGTTTGTCGCAAAAACCCTAATTTTAAAAACTCGGAATCTTTCAGATCTGATTGGATGAACAGATAGATCTCTTCAAATGGAGCTGTCCAATGTACTCCTTTTCTGAAAACAGTGAAGCGAAACTCCCGGAACAGGAAGCCCTAATTTTCTGATTTCTTCTCCAGAAATGCCTATTATTGTTTCTATGATATATCCGAAATTAATGATCCTCTATGTATACACTTTCTCCCTGAGGTAACCTCGCATGTTCCTGATCCAACACCATAGGTTTCATCAGCATTGGTTTCACCATTTGGGATTTATGATCCTTTTCCCAAGGTGACCTGTTACAGGACTGTTCAGAATAGCGAAGTTGTACGGCATGCCACGTGTCACTAGTTCATATTATGAGTTTAAAATTTGGACCACAGAAATTAAAGTCCGTGCCCTTTCTGGAACATCTTCAGGAATTCCATTTGGACCTCTGTAGCCCAATATATTGCAGATCTCCCCAGGTGTCCTGTTTATGGATGATTTCTGGAAGAGGCTGGAACCCTAACTTGGAGAGATCATATCTCCCAGAATATAGTGAATAAGAGGCTTCCCTTTGGACACAGTGTGCATCACGATTTTATCTTCGGCCCCTGCAATGTTTAGCTTCTGAGACTTCGCCAATCGCGGAATATAGCGACTGTACCAAAAATTAGCAGTTTTAGTATTTAGGGTTTTTCCTAGCTAGGGGTCAAACTAGGGTTTGACTTTCCCAGATATTTACCCAACCAAATTTCTTGATCTAGGTCTCTAAATTTCGGTTTTGATGAGGAGAACAATCCTATGCTGGTCTCACCCACAAATATCTCTTCTGTAGAAAGCCCTAATTTCCACATCGAAACTGAAAATGCTTGAAATTGAATTCCGCATCGACAGAAAGATGCACCCTTCAATGGAGAGTCATCCTAGCATACTTTTGCTGAAAAAATGTGGAGGAAGATCCACAAAATAGGAAGCCCTATTTCCTGTAGCTGCACAATGTCTTCTTCTCAGGTTAGCTCTGATACCATGTTAGTTTTTCATCATTTAAGCTAGCATTATGATAAGATCTTTTCATTGAGAGAATAACAAGCACAGCAATCACATAAGCACATCACAAGAGACAAGAGACACAAAGCTTTTAGGAGGGGAAACCATAAATGGAGAAAACCCCTCAACTTCCTCTAAGATAGTATCACCACAAGATGTGATCCCAAAACAGTAAGATGACCTCCCTTCACAACAGCAGCCTTCTGTCTTCTGTCAAGCCCAAGAATTTCCTTCTGCCAAAGTGCGCCACACTTGAGAGAGCAAGAGAGCTAAGTCACAAGTGATAAATAGAGAGAATCTCACTCTCTATTTATATTCTTCCGTTGACTTGAAGTGCACTCAACCTAATAATTACTACTCGAGCCTACACCTTAATTAGTGTATAATAACTCAAGTGCCCCTAAACTGTGGGGACTTACCTAATGACTTGATATGACTTGTTTACATTATTAATCCTCCCAATCAGAACATCGGGGCATGACCACATGACTCAAATGCATAATAGAAACATCCTGGAATAAACATCGGGTTACAATATATATGAAATACATAGAAGAATACATTCCGAAGTTACATATACATCAACAGCAACCTTACCCATTTTCTCTACTAATGGAAGCTTCTTCATTTCACTCTTTATCTGATTGACCTCTCTCTCATCAGTTCACAGATGTTCTATGATTTTATTCAACTCTTCGTCATCGATCAAATATTCCCACGTCTGAGAAAATTGCTTAATTGCTTTGCCACAAAGTGTATCCACTTCTTCTATTCTCTTTGCAGCTTTAGTAGTTTATTTTATTCTCTTTTCTAGTACTTCTAGAAGTGTACTCGGTGTCACTTGTACTTTGAAATCAGTGACCTTCTTGCAAAGTTTATCTGCAATCTCTCCTACTCAAAACACTTTGGTTTCTGTAAACATGTCGTACATAATAGTCTCCTTTGTAATTCTAGCTTGGTTTCTTACATGATTCCATAGGGATTATCCTTGTAAAAACAACTCTATATAGTTTTATTTTTTCCTCTACGGGAATTCTTTGTTGAACCAGAGATTATGGTATCGATATCCTCAACATAGGACAAGAACATCTACCCCCTTGAAGTTTGGTGGTTCTTCCCATGAGACAAATGAAATCAAAATATGTAACCATGAATTATGAAATGTGCTACCTTTCTCTTGTTCCTCCTCTGCATCTTCTAATATCTCATTTAGTATATAATGTGACCAGTTGAGTTGCACACCTATTTCACATAACTCTACTGCAGTAATCGTCCCTACGATGCACTAGTTTGGTCGCATCTTCTACAACAACTTTCTATATATAACTTTAGTTGTGAACTGAACATCACAGTCATTGACAAAATCATTGGTAAATCCCATGGTGTCTCTGTTCAGATCATACTTCTTTTTTAGCTTGTTCGTGAATGAAGTGTCATGTTCTTTTCCAGCATAAAATGGTGTTGGTTCAACGTGCACAAGTAGAATCCCAGTAATCGATGTTATAAGCTCTACATCCACAGAAATATTTTGTTTGAGCCATAAACAATCACCACAGAATGACACTAGAAATTTTTTAACATGAGAATTCACCTCTATGGTGCAGCCATAATGTGAAGTGTGTATCAGTGACATCAAAGCAGCATTTTCTATTCCTCTTTTCAATTCCACTGGAACTATGAGGAGAGGGCCACCCTCAATGTTGCGGACATAAACTATGTATTTTTTCATTTCCAAATTTGGAAATTTCCATAGGTTGTGGTCGACAAAGGTCATCTTCTTCATATTTACTAGTATGTTCATTTTTACCCAAACTCCTTTCAATATGACCAGTGTTACCTGTGGGTACCTTGTATTCTTGTCGATTCTGATCTTAGGTGCATCATCTAGTCTGGGTGGTACATAGTCTGGAAGCATGCTCATAAAGATAGGTTATTCAACTTCTGGTGGTGGTGTTGCTGCTTTCTTGTGGCTACCATATAGTTTCCTCTTTGATGTTCCAGGTGGGTGTGGTCCTAACCTCACTTCAAGGATGAACAATACATGTTCAACTTCTTATGAAACCATGGTTGTCTATGGAATAAATGCAACAGTGTCTTCCATGATGGGCATAGGTGAAGGTATCTCGACAGTTGATTCTGCAACGATGGTTGTACTAGATATAGAGATGACCATAATCTGTGAAAAATCACCTTGAATATTACAGTTTCATACACAATAGATCATCTTACTTATTCGGATGAAAATAGAATCAACAAAACTTTGGCATGAAGATGGCATCCATTCACCCGTTCAATCAGTCTTTCCTTCACACCAGTGGGTAATAAATGGAAAGGTGGCAAGGATTTCCGCACATGGAGCAATTGTTCAAATCATTATAAGGAAACTACCCATCAAACTGTCCCTTTTCCCATCATTTCCATGGTATTTATTGTACATTAATGATGAAAATGACCAAAAAGTATGCCACCAAAATATCCTGCATCCTCAAATTAACTACATCTGATTGTCCTTTCATGACAAAATTCCATCATGCAACATCAATTTTCTTCTCGCAACTGGGACTCGGTCTTCGACACATGATGGCCTAAATTCCCTTTTATTCCATCACAAGAGTATATTTCATGTGTGTATGAGTCAATACACTATTTCAAGTTCATTCCTTCCAAACTAAAGCAAAACCCTTCAAAGTATGCCTCTCGGGTCTGCTAGTCTATGCACAAAATAAAATTATTGTGTATTATGCAGAGCTAAGTTAGTAATCCCTGTCTAACGTTAGCTTCCCCTCCACACATAGAAACCTTCGACAGTTCTTCTACTAAAATCTACTAGCATTTAATACTTGTGTACTAAACTGTTTAACACTTTGTTTCATTGCATAAAACCGTAATATTATAAATATTAAAAAACAAAAGGTTCTTACAATAATACCATGACCATACCTTATGACCATAACCCTAATGCACTCAATTAAGAAGTGATCTGATGTACCTTCCAGTAACTCTGTTTGCAATATATTCTCTCCCCCATTGATCAAACCAATGATCAACCTCCTCCATTGACGTTGTAATTTGTTTAACAAATCACCCAATGCTATTGATCTCCTTCATTGAAACACAACCACTGTCGATTGACTATGAATAAAACTCCATTGATCCCTTGTGCATCTAAATGAATATTCTACCTGCCATTTCAACATACAACTAAAATATTTCCTCCAATTGACTTGTACTCTTGGTTAAGTGATCACCCTATGCCATTCATATACCTCTAGGTGCTCAAGAACCATTGATTTACTGTGTGTAAATCATTCCCTCATCCTCTACATGTTATATTAACATTCTACTAGAAATTCTTATAAAATAATATAATATTTCCATCCATACGAATCATATAACCAGAATTACTTCCAACTAGACTTAGAAAAGTCGATCTAACCTTACCCTGTGTGGATTGAAAACATGCCGAAAGTGTATTTCACAATTCTCTATGTAAAGTAAATAATACTTTTATATAAATGCAGAGTTTAACATTCATAGACAAAGAATCGTCCTTTTTACACTCATAAACCTCTTTCAACCTTGAATTCCCAATTAGATCTTTACAGCTAGAGAGATAAGTCTCTGTTCATGCTCCAAGAGTTTGACTCTGAGATTTCACTGATCTAGCCTCCAAGTTTCCTCAAGATACTCTGAAAATATCTAATGAGTTAACTAATTGCTCCAATGAGCTACCTCGAGCTCCCATGAGCGAACAAAACAAAACCCTAACCTAATAATAGAAACTGCATAAATACATCTTCAATTATGTTCTTTCGATCCTACAAAGAAGGAACTGACTCTTAATTGAACTCTACTAACACTTATGAATCATTGACAAATCACTAACTAATTTCTAACATTCAGGAAATGATCTAACTCCTCAACCTACACTGTCGATTAAATTTGGAAGAGGATCTAGTATCCTTATCCTTCTTATTCAACATTTTTAACAAAATAAATAAAATTACAAATATTTGAGACCCTAAGTGTCCTTGACCTAGTGAAGTCATAAATGACTTCACTCAGATAGTCTATGCTCCTGCATCAGACTCCCCAGCTTGAAAATATTCATGGGATCCTGTCCATGAGGTCTTCATTGAACTGCTACTTTTCTGTAACATTGTAGTAGTTACTGAAGTACTCTTTGTAGGAACATCTACCTGGATCCCATACTTTGTTCTACAATTCTCCATTAGCTTTGATGATGTATCTTCTTTCCATCTACTGGATTTTGTCTCTGGCTGCCTTCTTCCTTTCATAAACTAAATTATTCTTTCCTCTATCTATTTGAAACATTTATGCAGTGTCTAAAATGTATTCAAGGTTCATCTTCTTAATTTGTATCTTTAAGTTCTCTTTTATCACACCTCTTCAGTTTGCATAGTTGTCTCCAACAACCAATTTTTCCCTGTATGTTGCATTAATAGGCTCCTGCAATTGTGCTCCAACAATTTCATTTATTGGTTGTACATACTCTTTACTTTTATTTTCTTCATAAGACAAGTGTTTAATCTCTTTTATGACAGCTAGATATGGTTTTACATCTCCATGATCTGCAAAAACTACACATCAATAATTAGTTTGACAACTGAAAATCATCTCTTCCTCTTTAGATCCACAAACTTCTTTGACATCATCTTCATGAGACAATGCTATGACAACTCCCAGAGGTTGTCTATATTTATCACCTCCAATTACACACAAATGATTAGTTTAAAAAACTAGACATTCTTGAATCTCTGTTGATGCTTCTAGAATCATCTCCTTGCAATGATCTGACCATTCCATACTTTCAATGAGACTATTCGCATGTTTCCTATCAACATATCCACTATAATTCTCTCCAAGTATTTCTCCTTACTGCAACACAAAATATTTAATGCCACACCTCTCAACATCTTCAACTCTATTCTGAGCTGCCATATTGTCTCTCAAGACAATTTCTTCCTCTATATTTTCCTTTAGCCAATGAAAGGAAATTTTATTGCCACCAAACAACTCAGATTCCTTATTAACCGTCCCAACCATCCACTTGCACAATACCTATAATAAAATCAACAAATAGTCATTCAGAACATAGGCATTCCACATGTCCATGATTCACCTTCATCTTCATACTCTTCAAACTGCTGGACAATATTCAACAAATTTCCTTCTGTTCCACCTATGTAACCTGTAGTTAAACAAATATCATCAGTTTCAAAAACATAAGGCACTTCAGTCTCAGCTGATGCCTTCTCTTCCATCCTTCCATGCTGATTTGTTTTTGCAAAACAGTCCTTGAGATCTTTAGTAGACCTCACATCAGCATTCCCTTCTTCCTTATACTGATATGTACCCCTTTCTATGTCCATGAGTTTATCAACAAACTCTATATTAGCATCCTCTCTTTTTCCATCAAGTTACCCACCTTGTTTAGGTTCACAAATCATGTGAACTTCCTCTTCTTGCTCAACTGCTCTAAGACTTTCCCTTTCCTTCACCCAAACACTAGGATTGTTCTTGAGACTCCTGGCATATAACCTCTTTACAGGCCATTGCACTTTCCAATTCAGTTTCCAATGTCCATCCATAATACTAACCTTCTGTAGCTTCCTCATGCAGTAGTTCAGTCACTTTACTAAGCCTCTTCTTTAGCTCATTAACCTCTTTGTCAAATATTCTTTGACTCATCCTCTTGACACCAATTGCACTGGAATATTCTCTTGTTCTATTGTGGATTCCTCTTGAACCCTTTAGATAAATATCAATAGTCATCTTCCATGCCTCCTATATGAGTTTACCCACACTCATGGTGAACTACAACAAGCCTTCCCTCTCAATACCTCATCAATATTCTCCTACTTGCCCTACTAGCATTCATTGGTTCTCGTACAGAACCCTTGAGCACTTCCATTTCTCTATTTAGGATTAACCCTTGCATTCACTTCGTACAACACTCTACTGTGAGGGTACCCTTACCACAATCTCCCTTCTCTTAATTCCCTTGTTCAGAAATCAACATTCTAAGCTACTCTCTTCAAAGAGTGTTCTTCCTTCAACCTGCAAGTTCTCCATGCATGTAAATATTTTACACTGCTCTGATACCAAAAGTTGATGGCCTAAATTCCCTTTTAGTCCATCATGAGAGGATCTTTCATGTGTGTATGAGTCAATACACTATTTCAAGTTCATTCTTTCAAAACTAAAGCAAAACCCTTCAAATTATGCCTCTCAGGTCGACTAGTCTATGCAAAAAATAAAATTATTTTGTATTATTCATAGCTAAGTTAGTAATCCCTTGTTAACTTTTTCTTCCCCTCCACACATATCAACTTTCGACAGTCCTTCCACTAAACTCTACTAGCATTTAATACTTGTGTGCTAAACTATCTAACGCTTCAGTCCATTGCATAAGACCCTAATATTATAAATATTAACAAATAAAAAGCACTTGCAATAATCCCGTGACCATACCTTGTGACCACTTGGGTGATCTGGTGTACCATCTAGCAACTTTATTTGCAATATATTCTCTCCACTGTTCATCAAACCAATGGTCAACCTCCTCCATTGATGTTGTAAGTAGTTTAGCAAATCACTCAATGTTGTTGATATCCTTCATTAACACACAACCATCGTCGATTGACTATTAATAAAACTCCATTGATCCCCTGCGCATCTAAATGAAGGTTTGTCTTGCCATTTCAACATACAACTAAAATATTTCCTTCAATCGACTTGTACTCTTGGTTAATTGAGCACCCTATGTTGTTGATCTACCTCCAAGTGTCGAGGAACCGTTGATTTGCTTTGTGTAAATAATTACCTCATCCCTTGAATGTTAGATTAACGTTCTTTTAGCAATTCTTATAAAATACTATAAGATTTCCATCAATTAATTGGAAATTCCATCGATACGAATCATACAACAAGAATTACTTCCAACTAGACTTAGAAAATTCGATCTAACCTTACCCTGTGTGCATTGAAAACATGCCGACTATGTATTTCGCAATTCTCTGTGCAAAGTAAATAATATTTTCTATATAAATACAGAGTGTAACACTCATAGACAGAGAATCAACCTTTTTACCCTAATAAACTTCTTTCAAGCTTGAATTCCCAATTAGATCTTTACAACCAGAGAGATAAGTCTTTGTGCATGCTCCAGGAGTTTGACTCTAATATTTCCCTTATCTAAACTCCAAGCTTCTTCGATCTAATCTAAAAAACTTTGATGAGTTAACTAACAACTCCAATGAGCTACCTCAAGCTCCCATGAGATAACTAAAAAAAAATCCCGAACCTATGTTATTTTTTCAATATTTAAGCTAGCATTATGTTAGGATCTTTTCACAGAGAGAATAACAAGTACAGCAATAACATAGGCACATCACATGAGACAAGAGACACAAATATTTTAGGAGGGGAAACCACAAATGGAGAAAACCCCTCAACTTCCTCTAAGATAGTATCACCACAAGATGTGAAAACCAAAACAGTAAGATGACCTCCCAACACAACAGCGGTCTTCTGTCTTCTATCAAGCCAAAGTATTTCCTTCTCCAAAGGTGCGCCACACTTGAGAGAGCAAGTGATGTTAGTCACAAGTGATAAATAGAGAGACACACCCTCTCTATTTATATTAGTCCGTTCACTTAAGTTTCCATTTCACACGTAGGCTCAACCCTAATAATTACTACTCGAGCCTACACCTTAATTAGTGTATAATAACTCAAGTGCCCCGAAACAGTGGGGACTTACCTAATAACTTGACATTACTTGATTACATTATTAATCCTCCCGATCGGAACATCGGGGTATGACCACATGACTCAAATGCATAATAGAAACATCCCGAAATAACCATCAGGTTACAATACATAGAATACATAGAAGAATACATTCTGAAGTTACATATACATCAACACTCCCTCTTAACTAGGAAGGTATTCTTTCAACACAATTTTTCAGCACTGGTCTTCTTCTCTGCATCAACTGGATCATCTTCGTCTTTGAGTCATCTTTGTCTTCAAGTCATCTTCATATTCAAGTCATCTGGATCATCTCTCGAGCTGGATCATCATAGAATGGCATCACTAGATCTAGATCATCACTCGATCTGGATCAACATCACTGGACTGGATCTGGATCATCTCTCGATCTGGATCTCTGCTGCTGGATCTGGATCATCACTCGATCTGGATCTCTCGGAGTCATCATAACTGGATTTGGATCATCACTCGATCTGGATCTCCTCTAGTCATCATCATGTGTGTACTCTCTCGTCATAGGAATTTCTACAGAGCCAACCCTTTTTCATGCTAGATGTAGGCCTACCCTCATGTAGGTCTTCGCCCAACACTTACATCTGACCTTCTTGTCAGAAAGGCACGCCCATCACTCACATCTGATCATGTAGTAAACTACAATCCCATTAGAAAGGCCCAACACTCACATTCACCGGCATGGTAGGCACAATCAACTACCATCTGTGAAATGGCTTAGCACTTACATCTGACCTACTCGTCAGAAAGGCCCATCCATCCAGACAAGAACACATCCTATCACAGTGATGGAAGACTCCCACCCAGATAAGAACACATCCTATCACAGTGGTGGAAAATTTCTCCACTTTCATCCAGACAAGAACACATCCTATCACAGTGATGAAAGACTCCCACCCAGACAAGAACCAATCCTATCACAGTGGTGGAAGATTTCTCCACTTTCATCCAGACAAGAACACATCCTATCACAGTGATGAAAGACTCCCACCCAGAAAAGAACCAATCCTATCACAGTGGTGGAAGATTTCCTGCAGTTACATCCATCCAGACAAGAACACATCCTATCACAGTGATGGAAAGGCTTGCACTCACATCTGATCCTACGAGAACACATATCTGTAGTCATATCAGAATGGCCCCCAGTCCTCCTCGATTGAGCTACCTGGTAACTGACCAGGCACCTCCACTCTCCTAGAGAATGGCAGTTGCCCTAACATCCAACCTGCTCGTCGGAATGGTCAACACTCACATCTGACATGGAAGGAACTAAATCCTTTAGCCATGAACAGAATGGTTCAGCCCTTACATCTGATCAAGTGGGAACACATCCCTTTGTCATATCAGAATGGCTATACAGTCCTGCACTGAATGATCCTGGTAACTGACCAGGTGCCTCCATTCCTGGAATGGCAATTGCCCTTACATCTGTCCTACTCGAAATAATGGCACCGCCCTTATATCTATCCTCCTCAACAGAATGGCTCAGCCCTTATATCTGACCTCCTCGTCAGAATGGCTATAAATCTCATATCAGTCATGGAAGGAACCAATCCTCTCACCATGACAGAATGTCTCAGCCCTTACATCTGACCATCGAAGGAACCAATCCTCTCGCCATGTCAGAATGGCTCTAGGTCTCAACACTGTCTCTGGGAGGAAGCCTCGATCTGGCGAACACCAAGTCTCTCTCTGAAGTACTCAAACTTCATCCTAGCCAATGGCTTCGTCAATACATCAGCTATCTGTTCCTCTGTCGCAACATACAGGAGCTTCACTGCTCCTCTCTGCACCATATCCCTGATATAGTGATATTTGATCTCAATATGCTTCGACCTGTCATGGAACACTGGATTCTCAGACAACTTCACACAACTCTGGTTGTCACAGTGTATACAAGTAGCATCCAACTGGAGATCAAATATATCAGACAGTAGCTTCCGCAGCCATACTGCCTCACAACTAGCTGAACAAGCTGTGACATACTCTGCTTCAGTTGTACTCAGTGCCACACAGGATTGCTTCCTGCTAAACCAAGAGATCACACCTGATCCCATACTGAAGCAACATCCCGAAGTACTCTTCCTATCGATGGCACTACCTGCCCAATCTGAATCAACATAACCCTCTAGGTTAATCTTCTGATTCGCATCATACTTGAGCCCATAATCAATTGTACCCTTCAGGTACCTCAGAATATGCTTTGCAGCAATCAAGTGAACACTTCTTGGATCTGTCAGGTATTGGCTCAAGGTGTTCACAGCAAAGCAAATATATGGTCTCGTGTTCGTCAAGTACATCAATGACCCAATCATCTGACGATACATCGTAGCATCAACCGACTCTGAAGTAGTATCACTCAATGGCTTCAGGTTTGATGCCATAGGTGTAGCCATGGCCTTGCAGTCCATCATCCTGAACCTCTTCAGGATCTCTACTGCATACTTCCCTTGTCCAAGGAAGATTCCATATGTACTCTGCCACACCTCCATGCCTAAGAAGTAATGCATCATTCCCAAGTCCTTCATCTCGTACTCAGCAGCAAGCTTTCTCTTCGTATCAGCAATCAACTCATCTGTACCTGTCACAAATAAATAATCTACATACAGTAGAAGTATCACTGGGTTGCCATATTCAACCTTGTAGTAAAGGTTGGAATCTACTTTACTTTTAGTAAAGCCTAAACTGGATAGAAAGCTGTCAATCCTGCCGTACCAGGTCCTGGGTGCCTGTTTCAAACCATACAGGGCTTTCTTCAATCTGCACACATGAGACTTTCTGTCATGTGTCTCAAAACCGAGTGGTTGTTCTACATACACTTCCTCTTCCACTACACCATTCAAGAAGGCAGTCTTGACATCCATCTAGTGTATCTTCCACTTCGTCACTGCAGCCAGAGAAAGTACTGTTCTGATGGAAGTGTATCTGGCTACAGGTGCAAAAGTCTCTTCATAGTCTACTCCCTCTTTCTGAGAGAATCCTCGAGCCACAAATCTTTCCTTGTACTTTTCAATGCTACCTTCCGCAGCATGCTTGATTTTGTAGATCCATTTGGAAGTGACAACTGACTTCCCTTTTGGTCTTGGGACAACATCCCAAACATCATTCTTCATGATCGATTGATATTCTTTGATCATAGCATCCTTCCATTCTTTCTGATTTGCTGCTTCTTCATAACTGGAAGGTTCTTTATCAATGAAATCACATAGTAAAACTACATACCCGGTATTTGATCTGGTTCTCTTTCTTTCTCTGTGGTTCTCTTCTGGAGCCCCAAATATTTCTCCACCTTGGATAAGTTCACGTACCCAAGCAGGTTTCCTCTTATGAGGATTCTTCTCCGATGGTGGATCTATTGGTCTTTGTGGTTCTTCAAACTCGCAATCTTCTTCTTGAGCTTCTTCATTCATGACTGTATCACGGATCATGGGTGCTTCTGCTTCTACTTCTTCAGGTTCTTCAATAGGTCTCTTTCTGGATTTGTTGTAAGCCGTGTCTTCATCAAATGTTACATCCCTGCTGACGTCGATCTTCTTGTATCCTGGAAAGTAGATTTTGTAGGCCTTCGAGCTTTCAAAGTATCCTACAAATATGCCCTTCTTTCCTGAAGGATCTAATTTTGTTATCTTCTCTTTTGGAATATGTATGTACACTGGACAACCGAATATTCTGAGATGGCTGAATTCTGGTTTCTTGCCGGAGAAGACTTCTTCAGGAGTCTTGTTTTCGAGCACTCTATGTGGAGTACAGTTCTGTACATACACTGTTGTTCTAGCAGCTTCAGCCCAAAGATGCATAGGTAGATCTTAATCATGAAGCATAGCTCTTGCAACTTCCATGATAGTTCTGTTCTTCCATTCTGCAACCCCATTCTATTGTGGATTATAAGGAGTGGACAACTCCCTCTTAATCCCTGATTCTTTGCATAGCTCCTTGAATTCATTTGAAGTGAATTCCCCACCATTATCTGATCTAATGGTCTTGATATTCTTTTCAGTATGGTTCTCGATCAAGGATTTGAATTCCTTGAACTTGCTAAATACCTCATCTTTTTTCTTCATAAAATAAATCCATGTATTTCTAGAAAAATCATCAATAAAAGAAACATAGTATGCATACCCGCTTAGTGAGTTTGATGACATTGGACCGCATACATCAGAATGGATGATTTCTAGAATTCCTTTGGCTTTGCTTTCGCTGCTAGGAAATGTCTTCTTTGTATTCTTCCCTTTCGCACATCCTTTGCAAACTCCATCATGCTTTGCTTGGAATTCTGGAAGACCTTCAATAGCTTTGCTTGCAATAGGTAGTGCTCTATAATGCACATGTGCAAGCCTTCTATTCCAAATTTCATTTGGCTCTACTGAATCATGGATCAAGGCTTGTTCTGGATGGCCCTTTAATTTGTACAAGCCTCCTTCTTGTTCTCCAATCACTACCACATCATCGATAGTCTTTCCTTTAGGCCACATGATGACTTGTCCGTCTATGAATGCAACCCGCACTCCTTTTGCATCCAATGCTGAAATGGATAGAAGATTCTTCTTAAGTCCTGGAACAAACAATACTTCTTTCATTGTTAGAGACTTACCAGAGTCCAGCTTGTAAGAAGATTACCCACTACCTTTTATTGGATATTGGTAGTCATCTCCTAATTTCACCTTGTGAGGTGATTCATGTTCTGATAGTCTCACAAAAGATTTCTTGAACCCTGTCATATGTTTGGAAGCTCCACTATCTATAAGCCAATCATCACTACCATGAGTAATGTTACCTGTGAGAGCTGATATCAAAACATATTCATCCTCGCTTGAAGAATCTTCACTTTCATATCTGGATTTCTTCTTGGATGGTTCATCATCCTCTGCAGCATGAGCATGATGTCTTCTTTTGTTCCCCTTCTTCTTATGAAAGTGACTTTTGTTCTTAGGACAGTCTTTTGCAAAGTGTCCTATCTCATCACATGTATAACATCTTAATATAGATAGATCTTTTTTAGGATGAGAGTTCTTACCTTTGGGGTAATGATGTTTTCTTCTTTCCTTCTTGGAGTGAGCTGTGAGGGCTTGATATTCATTTCCCATATTTTCTTCTCGGGCTGCAATTCGAGCTTCTTCTTGAGAACATTCTTCCCAAAGCCTATTGAATTTGATCAACTTTATCGTAGCACAGATACCTTGAATGAAAGCATCCCATGACCTAGGGAGGCCATTCAAAGTAGTCATGAAAATCTCTGCATTTTCCACTTCTTCACCAACAGCTTCTAATTGTTCCTTGATTTGAGAAACCCTTGTGAAGTATGACTGGATAGATTTTGCATTCTGGATCTTCACATTCTTCAATTGGTTCCTCAAGGTCATCTTTCGATTTATGTTCTTTCCTTCAAACAAATTTGTTAGGGCATCAAACATAGCTTTAGGTGTCTTGAGAGAGGACACCTGAGGGATAAGATGATCCTTAATAGAATCAGCAATGATCCTCTTTGCCATAACCATATTCTTCTTATGGAGATATTTTTCCTCATCTCCCTCTGGAACTGGAACCTCCTCATGGATGTAGGGGTCTAGTTCATTCTCTTCCAGGACTAGGGAGATTCTATACTTCCAAGCTTGGAAGTTATCAACCCCCTCAAGCTTTTCATCAAGCTTGGTATGATGAGACATCTTTAAATAATAACATCAAATGGAAATACAAAATATTTTAGATCTTACCAGGTTCAAGATGTCAAATCTAAAGCTTGAGCTGAAATCCTACAGAGCTGGTTCAGGACCAACTCGGGTTTTGCTTTTCTGGAGTTCTGTCCACCCAAATGACTTCAAACTTGTTCCTAACTTCGATTTTGGATAGGAGAACAATCCAGGCCTGGGCTCACTGAAAAAATAATCTTCAATAAAAATCCCTAATTTCCGACCCCAGTGACAGGTCACTACTACATTTTGACCAAAAATCCGACGGCCATCATGTCGGATTTTCGATACTTTCCTGTCGAATGTACGACACTTTGATTTTTTTTTAAGCGTCGGAAAGTTGTCGTCGGTTTTTCGACACCTAAATAACCGTCGGTTAAGCGACATCTAAGTAACCGTCGGTTAAATTTAAAGCGTCGGATAAGCGACGGCATATCTTCGACGGTAGTGAAAGTTTTTTAAGAAAATAACCTCCCTGTCGTCGGTTAAGCGACAGAAGTACCGTCGGATATGCGACGGATATTGAGAATCGGTGTCGGAAAAGAAACACAAGGAACCGTCGGATCAGCGACGGATATTAAAAGACGCATCGAAAAAGAGACATATCTCACTGTCGGATAAGCGATGGTTATCTATAATATGCGTCGAAAATGCGACATTTAAAACCATCGCTTAAGCGACGCTGGGTGAAATTTTTTTTTAAAAAAATAATTTTTTTTTTTGCTAATTTCTTATTCTTTCTGATTTCCCTGTACCATTTATAATCATCAATGGTATTAATGGTATGATAGATTGCCTTTACTACTAGCCGCTTTGGATGTCCAACTGGTTTTTTTGGACCGGACTTGCCACATTGCAGAGCTCACAATGCTTATTCCGTGCCCTCCCTATCTTTCTTTCCTTCTCTCATGCACACCAAGTTTCACTGGAGATCAATGTGCACAAATACACTCACTCACGACTTCAAAGTAATGTTGTTTCAATGCATTAATTGCGAAGGGATGTGGTATTTGAGCTTATCACGTTGATGGCATCACATGTGCATTAATTGAAAATGACTCTCTGTTGTGCCCCATGGTTGTCTAGCAGTCAGTCCTAAACTTCGCACACCGGATCTATCCTTTTCAGATTACCCTTGAGACTTTTAGTACAATAGATACATAGTTTTACTTTTACTAGTAAATCACTTTGTTGGATCAATCTTGACCCTAGGACTGCATTTGCTTTCCATATGTTGGTAACAGTTTCATAAACTAATGGCTTCTTCCAAGCTTGACCCTTGGTGATGATCCCGCCTTTTGGTCTATTGTATTACCATGGGTCACATTCCATGCATTTTGGCCATGGCCTCTTTCAGGCTTTTCCAAAGGGTGGAGTGCTATAGCACAATGATTGCTTTTTTCTATGATTGCTTTCTATACCTCTGTGGGATGAACATAAGGCATATGCTTTAAGCCAAAAAATTCAGGGTGGAGAAGCAAATTGTTAAAATCAAATTATATGCAAATTTCAGATGCATGATGATAACAGAACAAATAAAATGAAGAGACTGTAGTTTATAAATTGCACGTCATCACAAAATTCCATCCACATCATCACTGATATTCAGCAGAAAGACCTGAAAATTTCACCTTCATCAAAAGCAAATTGTTAAAATCAAATTATATGCAATTTCAGATGCATGATGATAACAGAACAAATAAAATGAAGAGGCTGTAGTTTATAAATTGCACGTCATCACAAAATTCCATCCACATCATCATTGATATTCAGCAGAAAGACCTGAAAATTTGACCTCCACATTCTCAGGGAATTAATACCATGGCAGGAAGACTCACATAAGTATGTCAAAATTTCGAGGTCATAACACAAAATACAAAAATATTCACAGAGATATTATGACCATGTTTCCTTTTCCTTGCAATTTTTTATACTACTAGGGAATTCGCCATAAATTAGGTAGGCTCTGAGTGGCACAGTTTTCAACTCAAAAACATATCTTTGTTGTCTAAACTTTTAAAACCCACACCCCCACAAAGGGAAACAATGTGGCACAATTTTGCAGCAGGGATGCTAGCAAGTATTTTAACATTCTGCTACAATTCTTCTTCAGTTTTTCTTGTGCTAAATCCTTTGTTTCCTCTTCAATTATCATAATGCATATTGAAATGGCATGGACATTTAATAGATACAGTAATTGAGGACAAATGATAGAATAAAGGTTCAAACTTGACCATTTCTAAAGAGAACAGTTACCATATCAAAAGAGTGTGCTTCTGTTCAATTTCTAATTAATCTTGCTGAAGATCCAAGCTGCAACGAGGATGACTTAAAGCCCAAGGTTATGCTATCTGACAATGGCGAGGAAATTTAAGCTGATGGTGAGTTGGAAGTAAAGGTTGAGAAGGATTATAAGGAGAAATGTGTATTGAATGCTCTAATTGGCTGTGAAAATTCATCTGCCAAAGCAACTGCCGACTGGAAAGCAGTGTGGCAGGGTGGAGATGAAAAAGTGGCAAAAGTTGGAGAGAATGATGACCGTTTAACTTCTGAAGATGTGAATGATCTACCATTGAGTCAGATGGAGCTTTGATTTTTTACCTTATTGATGCATATGAGGAAGCTTATGGAGCTCATCCTGGTACAATATATCTATTTGGCAAGGTGAAATTCAGAAACTCATATGCTAGCTGTTGTGTGGTGGTACAAAACATGCAACGGTGTCTTTTTGCTGTACCAACTCCTTCAGTCTTCCCAGATAAAGTGATTGCAGAGCTTGAGCAAGCTGCAAAAGATGGTGTAGTTGAACAATCTATTTTGTGGAAAAAATTGCAGGAGATGGCATCAGGCCTAAAGCAAGAACTCTCACAAAAATTAATGTATCTGAATGTGACTAATTTCAGTATGGTACCAGTCAAGCGCAACTATGCATTTGAGCGATCTGATGTACCAACTGGAGAACGTCATGTCTTGAAATTGAGCTATCCTTTTAAGGACCCACCTCTTCCAACTGATTTGAAAGGAAATCATTTCTCTGTTCTGTTTGGTACCCATTCCAGTGCTCTAGAATTATTTCTAATTAAAAGAAGAATACGAGGCCCAGCATGGCTTTCAATTTCCAACGCTGTCTGCTGCCCAAGTTCATCTCGAATTAGCTGGTGCAAGTTTGAAGCTATTGTAGGGTCTCCAAAGGAGATAAAAGTGGCAGGGTCTGTGAATATTCCTCAAGAGATTCCTCCACTAGCAGTTGCTTGATTTCAGAGCCCAAATCGGTCCAAAACCAGCTCAGAGGATGAGGTTTCGACCAAACCAGCCTGGACTGGGCGATACTATTTTGAAACAGCCAGTTCTTATAAACATGTTTGGGAGTACCTACGGCACTCCTATAACGTAGTATCATTTAATGGATTTCCTAGTTCCATTGGCCTATCTTTTTGGTCATTTGTCAGATGTTAATAAAATTATCTTATCCTATTTGATGCCATAAGGAATTGTTGATGGTGTTGCCACTTCCACTTGTAGTCACCAAACACGTAGCTGCTATATCACTTCACATAGATCTGTAAAGGCCATCTTCCTTTATTCTCGATGGAAGAAAGTTCTTATTTGGATGAACTAAGAACCTAAACTGTAATCCAAAAGAGGCTCTCAAGAAAGGTCAAGTAATGAAGGATCACAATGATTCTGGTAATGTTGTGTACAGTCAATGTAGTCACCAATTCAAATGGAATTTTGTCTTACAAGTATAGGCAGTGAAGCGATTATCATGTTTAACATTTAAACTTTTTTGATATTTTGTCACAGATTATAATGTCATGGAATTTTCCACCAAGAGTTATATGTAGTGATGGGTATGCAGTGGGCTATATGGTAGTCACATGTCATAGAATATGTAGTGAACTACATATGAAGAGAGTAAAATTGCATATCCCATTCAGAATTCAGCAGACTTAACAATTTTCGAGATTTCAGTGTTTCCGGATTGGTGGGATTGCAACATTTCAAGAATGGATTCTATCATGTATAAAGGTACAGGATAGGAATTTGATCAAGAGCACCAAGGCCTCTATGTACCCTGTTGTTGGTGGTGTTCACTGTTGAACTCATTTGTGCTGCCATAGTGAATCAACCTTCCTGGTCTCAATTTAGCTAGGCAAAAATGTTTTGTACTGTTGAATATTTAAATTTATATGTGTGACATTTCATAGTATATAGGATGGCACATGGTTGCTTCTTCTTACAGTTAGTTCAATGTGATCTCATTTTCCATTAAGACACCTAATTATAATGGGTTAGATTTTCAATTTACAAAATTTTTACCATTAGGAAGTTTAGAATGAGGCGATTTTTTATATATAAAGCCAGTTTTGCAGAGTATAAGCTTTATGAGACATGCATGTTCTAGTGATTGTTTTGCTTATCCTGTACTAGTGCCTGTTTGGCTCATCAATGTATTGTTTTTTATTTGATGGTTTGTAGGTAACCTTTGTATATGCAAAAGCTAATTTTCTTTGAATTGTTGGTTAGTATGGAAGGAAGTATTCAATCATATTGTAGAGGGATGGCTCCTCTATGCTTTGTATGCAGAACTTTATTCTAAATGTCATTTACAATTGTGACATTTTTCAGAGGCAGGAGTGTTGAATGAATTTATTTGAAGTATTTTTCTAGGATGCATGCAAGGATATTTCTGCATGCTAACATTTAATGCTTCATTTTAAATTCATTGAATTTGCTCTGTTTTGTATTCTGGGTTTTAGATTCTCCAATTAAAATGATTTGAAAGCTTTGCAGGCTTCGGAGCTCTCTGTGTCTTCAGTTCAAGCCACAACATATTGTAGCTGGAGCAGCATTCCTTGCTGCCAAATTTCTTAATGTTGATCTCTCTTCTAATCAAACCATGTGGCAGGAATTTGAGACCACACCTACTATACTTCAAGGTGAGGAATGTTTTCTTAAAAGCCTCTCTTGGTATTTTAATTTTACATCATATAAGTTTGAGACAGGACATTTTTGTAGTTTACATAATTCCTGATATGATTTTGCATTTATCAAGGATTTCATGTACATGTTTATGAAATTGGTATTATACCTCAATCATTGATTTGATCTTCTTATAGAGTTTTCTCTAAGAAGAATATTTTTTGTACATACCTGGATGAGCTAACCTGTCTACGTACATTGCAAAT
>LPNX010227584.1:672545-694775 GCA_001517045.1 Pseudotsuga menziesii | reverse complement strand
CTCCCACCAAATTATGGATTCAATCTGCCATATCAACAAAATTTAGATCTCCTAAGCAACATGCTAGCTCTGGAACCCAATCAAGAGAAACAGATGACACGAGATTCCAGAATTCTGTAGGATTTTTTAGCATCAGATTTTCAGTTACAAAACTATGAACCAATAATTGAAGAGCCCACAACACCAGAACATGAGTATGTAGACAACTCAGAAATTCCAGTTCTTGAATCACCTGCTATAGAGGATGACGAAATACCCACTATCAATTTGAATTATGATGACTGGGAAGCACAATATAATCTGTATGACAACAGCATCCAATGTTCAGAAGGTGCAGATGCATTGACAATATCGAAGGCTTTAGTGGTTGTACCACCTGAAGCTGCTACAATACCTGTAACCAAGTTAAAAAATATTAGTCAAATTCAGACTGAGCATCGAGTGTAAGCACCATATCCATTTCTGGTAATGTTGCATTCTTATCTAAGCAGAATGCTTTCGAATATTTATTCATTTAAAAAAGAACACAGATTGCAGGTGCTTTGGCACTAGTATATTTGAAAAGCAAGCAGTAGAAGGGCAGGCTAACAGATGTACAAAGCACCAAAACCCTCATCCCTGAGCATGTTCTTTTCCACGTCATAGCCCGAACCTTGACCCAATTGAATGCGCACCTGCAACAATTGGCCCAACTCGGGTCAGCCTTTATATCCCAAAACAAAATGACGTTGCAACTTAGTGATTCATCAGATTATGTTCCATTTCAGTTATTTGGGCCTTAAACAAGCCTGAGGATGTAATAATACAAAACAAGAAGATCATTTTTTTCAATGGACGCGCATAAAATTATGTATCCATATTATATTGAGCTGGATCTGAGAACTTCCAAAAATACAAAAGTGAAGCTTGGGGTGAAGGTTCGATCTCCTCCCCCAACGGATTTGAAAATAAGCGAGAAAAAAAAATACCAAAAATATGAGCATAACAGGAAGACATAAAGAAAACACCTTGATCATGTCCATGGGCTGAATGACACACGTTGCGAGCATACCAGAGGCTCCTCCATTGACAAATGGCTTCACTGTATTCCACACGTTTCCTGTCTTGGGATTCTCCCCTGTCATCTCTCTGAAGGACTTGAAAACCCGACCGATCTGATATTGCTCTCCTTCCTCTTCCTGAGACCTAATGGTGAGAAAAAACCCACGAGAGGTGTCTGTCTGCACCCTCCTCAGTAAGAAAGAAGAAGAATAGGCAGAGCTCTGACCCGCGGTGTGCTGCAAAGCCCCTCTTCAATCTAAATCATGTCGAAGTATAAGGCTTGGTCATTGCCTGCATTCGAGCCTCGAAGTTGGCTATATCAATCCCTTGAATGTGGATCTCAATTGGTACAGGACGCACACCAGGTGGAAAATTGAAAAGCCCATGTGTAGTAGCACCAATCCACTCTCAAAGATCTTTAGCATTTGCAAGTGAAGTGGAAAGCGCGGCAATAATACGGATACGATTTTCAATTTAAAACTAAGCGTCAGATATGCGACGGTTACTTAAAATCAGAGCTTTTCCTTAAAGAAAAAACCGCTATGCTTTGATAAAAAGTATTGTGCTTGGATGTAAAGTATTTAGCCTAAGCGTCAGATATGCGACGGTTATGGGAATATCCGTCGCTTAACCGATGGTTATGAGAATATCCATCGCTTAAGTGACGCTGGTGGTTACATTTACAAAAAAAAAATTAACTTTGTGATTTTTGGTAGGTTTAAAAAGATAAATCCACGCGCCGTCGGAATTAACCGTCGGATTTTGGATCGAAATGTAGTAGTGGGTCCAAAACTGAAAATCCTCTGAATTGAATTCTGTTTCAACAGAAAGATGCGCCCTAGGGAGGAGAGTAAGTCCACCTTACTTTTGCTGAAAAATAGTGGAGAAAGATCCACAAACAAGGAAGCCCTAGCCTCCGCAGCTGCACAGTGTCTTCTTCTCAGGTTAGCTCTGATACCATGTTAGTTTTTCAACATTTAAGCTAGCATTATGTTAGGATCTTTTCACTGAGAAAATAACAAGTACAGAAATAACATAAGCACATCACATGAGACAAGAGACACAAAGATTTTAGGAGGGGAAACCACAAATGGAGAAAACCCCTCAACTTCCTCTAAGATAGTATCACCACAAGATGTGAAAACCAAAACAGTAAGATGACCTCCCAACACAACAGCAGCCTTCTGTCTTCTATCAAGCCAAAGTATTTCCTTCTCCAAAGGTGCGCCACACTTGAGAGAGCAAGTGATGTTAGTCACAAGTGATAAATAGAGAGACACACCCTCTCTATTTATATTATTCCATTCACTTAAGTTGCCATTTCACACGTAGGCTCAACCCTAATAATTACTACTCGAGCCTACACCTTAATTAGTGTATAATAACTCAAGTGCCCCGAAACAGTGGGGAGTTACCTAATGACTTGACATGACTTGATTACATTATTAATCCTCCCGATCAGAACATCGGGGTATGACCACATGACTCAAATGCATAATAGAAACATCCCGAAATAACCATCGGGTTACAATACATAGAATACATAGAAGAATACATTCCGAAGTTACATATTCATCAACAACCTAATAATAGAAACTACATAAATACATCTTCAATTTTGTTCTTCCAATCCTACAAACAAGGAACAGACTCTTTTTTGAACTCCACTAACTTCTATGAATCACTTACAGATCACTCAACTAATTGCTAACATTCAGGAAATTCTCTAGTTGCTCAAACTACTCTATCGATTACATTTGGAAGAGGATATGGTATCCTTATCCATCTTATTCAACATTTTTTAACAAAATAAATAAAATTAAAAATATGTGAGACCGTAAGTCTTCTTGACCTAGTGAAGTCATAAATCACTTCACTGAGATAGTCTATGCTCCTGCATCATAACATTTCCTTCCTTGCGACAGATGGAGAGTCTTTGCGACCATTTTTTTTATCTTCAATAGATAGATAGTTGATCGACACTTTTTTTTCTGCGACTCACAGGGAGGCCGTGACCAAACACCCATATTTGTTGCATAAGTAGCACTTTTTTTTATTTAGTCAACCAAGTTGCGGCCATCCTTGTAAGGCTTTATAAAACTTCAATTTATCAATCCTTTGAAAGGTGTTCCATCTAATTTTTACAGTTGCATTGTGCCTCCATCAATGATTTGAATGACAACTAATGACCCCATCCAATGTGTTTTCAACTTTCCAAGGTGCTTAAAAAATTTACTATTATACAAAAGGAAACAAGTCTTACAACCTGAAAATGCTTATTCTTGATGTGTCTCTCATGCCATACTTTATGTCATTCCTTCTCAACATTTTTGTGATAACCTGCGGCAAAACTTTCTTCCTCCAACTGCATAAGCTGCAACAATATTTATTTGACAGCACTAACATTAGTCATTTCATAATTGCAGCAATATTTAGAATGGTTGAAATGTATTACATCATCATAACAACCTCTTTCCCATAAACTAGTTGGAATGGAGTTCATCCTGTCAACTTCTTACAGATCGTGCAATATGCCCATAGTACCACATAAATTTTCTATTCCCATGCATCTCTTTGAACATTGCAAATATTTGTTAATGTGTTCTTGACGATCTTGCTGAATTCCTCGACAACACCATTCGCTTGTGGGTGATATGGATTCATCTTTTTGTGTTGGATATGGAATTATTCGACCAATTATTCAATCAACTGATTGAAAATGTGTTTTACCTTATCACTTATCAAAATATTTGGGCATATAAATCTAGTCACAACATTGTCGAACAAAAATTTAGCAGCAGTTACAATAGTACAATCCTTTAATGGCATTGCTTCAACCCATCTAGTCAGGTAATCTGTCGCAGTAATAATGTGTTTTGCACCTTCTCACTTCCTTGGTGGATTAATAGGTCCAAAAAAAATAACCGCCCATTTTTCAAATGCATGCAAATTTATTTGAGGTACTAGTGCCATTTCATCTCATCACCACAACTTTTTGGTTCTCTAATAGATATGGTAGTTGCAACAATATTCTCTAGCATCAGCATGCAAAGTGGGCCACCACAATCTTTCTTGCAATATCTTGTGCACTGTATATTTTCTAGCATAATGGCCTCCTTCGACACCATCATGCAGTTCGTTCAATATCATTGGTCACTCGTGTTCTAATAAACAATGATGAAGAATTTCATCTGGTCCCATCTTATACAGTTGTCGAACTATCAATTGGAAATCTGTAGCTTGCACCACTATTTGTTTTTTCTACATAGTACTAAATCCTTCTAGTGCATATCACGTACTCAAGAAACATATAATAATTTTTTAATGATCATAAAACCTCATGATCACAAATAATTGTGCATTAGAAAGAGTGTCGTCAAGATTCATAGGTTCTTCTCCAGTTTTAAGCCTCGACGGGTGGTCTAGTATTGAGTTCAATTGACCTAGCTTAACAATACATTTAAATTCAAATTCCTGGGAAATGAGAAGCCACCAACAAACCTTCCCCAAAACACTAGCTTATTAACCAAGTATTCCAATATTGAATGGTATATGAAGATCTTGACAAGGAGATGCAGAGTGAAGGTCAAGCATCGAATCTATTGGAGAAGGGTGACGAAGTAGGAAGGCTGGTTGGGGTTTTTTCAAGAAGTGGATGATTTGATGGAAGATGGTGGAGGGAAAAGGGGGAGGAGAATATCCCAATAAACCTGGACCAAGTCCACAATCAAGGTAAGGGACCAATGGTTAGGAAGTCATGGCAATGCATGCCGAAAGCGGCCCTGATTCCATCCATGTTAGTTTGATCCACTAAGATAAGAGAACGGATCTAGTATATGACAAATCATGATCTAATTGGGAATTTTGTAAGCATGCAACCCTTGGAAAAATACCTAGTTTGGTGGATCAATATGACTTGGAAACCTAAGGGTAATTATGATCTCCATCTAGTTTCTAAAAGGTTCTTCACCATTGCTTTCATCAGTCTAGAAGATAGGGATCGTGTTTTGGATGGGGGGGCATATTTTTATTATTCACCAATCCTTTTATTATGGTCCTAGAAAGAGAAAATATGTCTAGAGAAGGAGGATATGAGAATGGTACCAGTACAGATCAAGTTGTATCCCCTTCCAAGTGATTATTGGGATCCTAAAATTCTGGAGGATCTGGGGAACTATGTGGGTAAATTTATCAAGGTCTCTAAACAAACAACTATCCAATTCTATACTTCTTATGATAAAATCTATTTTTATATGGATTTATCCAAATAATTACCAGAAGCAATCAGAATGACATGAGAATATGAGGAATGGATGCAAACCCTAGATTATGAATAGATCCCATTTCGTTGTCGTAGATGTCACGAATATGGCCATCTATTTTAGGACTTCCCAATGAATTCCCCAAAGATAAATCTGGAGAAGGGATATGATCAACTAGATCAAGGTTTTACAAAATTCCCATCCTGAAAAAGAGGAGGTAGAAAACAAGAAAATCAGGAGGTGCATTGCATCAAAAAATAGCAGTCTCAAACAAGTTTGAAGCTCTGGAAGGTCATGAAGAGGAAAATCAAGAAAAACTTATGAAGGGAAATTTGGGTTCACTCCTCCTATAGGGGACTCTTGAATCTCTCCCCATGGTGGAAGTCAAAATTGGGGACAACATAGGGTGTGAAGGACATGGACATGACTCAGTGGAAGAGGCGGAATATATGGACATAGTGGATCTAGATCTATAAGGCATTGAAAAATCCTGTGTGGATAAAGGGAAAGGTTATGTCCTGCAGGAAAAAGTAATCCTCCTAAAATAATCTATCCTAAAGGATAGATCATCCAATCAGTTGGAAATTAGCTCAACATCTCATAAGGAGATGAAGAAAAAACATGAGGTTCAATCAAAGAAGACTGGAAGAAAAACAAACAAACAGAGGGTGGAACAAGTAGGAAAGAGGCTGGTAGAT
The DNA here is from genome assembly GCA_001517045.1 of Pseudotsuga menziesii. Lineage (NCBI taxonomy): Eukaryota > Viridiplantae > Streptophyta > Pinopsida > Pinales > Pinaceae > Pseudotsuga > Pseudotsuga menziesii. The sequence goes on along the minus strand of LPNX010227584.1, from coordinate 688,774 downwards.
TAAGGTCATTATTTGGCTATCAAATATGCGTTGGGTATGTAATTTTTCCCAATGAAGATCTTGTCCTGGAATATGAGGCACTTAAACAACCCGCGAAAAATCAAAATTCTGAATAAAAATATCAAGCAGACAAATCCAACCATTTTCTTTATGCAAGAGACAAAGTGTCAGGTGACTAAGATCCAGGACCTTCGCAGGAAAATATGGTCAAAATGTGAAGGGATTGGGATATATGCCAGAGGTTTTTTAGGAGGTATATGGATTATTTGGGATCCTACTTGGGTGAGTATACAATGATTCCAAGGGACTCAGTATTATTTAACGATCGAGTTCATGGTTTTTGCTTTTTCAATCTTAGGGAAGGTGACGGATTTCTATGGTCCCCAAAATGCTGGTGAAAAGAGGAACTTCCTCCTTTCTCTAATACGTCTAAGGGAAGGTATGGATAATTCCCATTGGGTGGTGGGAGGATACTTTAACCTTATTACCTCTTTGGATTAAAAAAAGGGTGAAGGCTCAAGCTAGAAGAGGAATGTGAAACCTTCCATGAAACTATTGAGGATATTGGCCTGGTGGACATCATTCCAGGGGAAGGTTGTTTCACATGGAACAACAAGATAACATGGGATATACACATAACGTCTATATTGGATTGTTTTCTTGTCACTGAATCCATCAGTGAAGTGGGGAGTGAAATTCATAGCGCAACGCTTCCTGGTATGGGTGCAAACCATTGTCCAATTGAAGTCATGTGGAGTGGTTTGGGATCCCAATATAAAAAACATTTCAGGCTTGAACGGTTCTAGCTGTAGCATCAAGACATTGAAGAAAGGATTAAAACCTAGTGGGAAGAGTTGAGGGAAGTGGAGGATCTGAGCATGTACAAATTCTAATAGAGTCTGAAGGGCCTAAAGGCCAAGATCAAAAAGTGGAATAAGGAATAATTCGACAATATATTCTTAAACAAAAAAATGTTTGAAAGTATCCTTCATGAGATCCAATTGATAGAAATAAATGAAGGATATTCCCTAGAACTAAAAATGGAGGAACTAAGCCTCTGCTCAAATCTAGAGAAAGGGAAAAACCGAAAGAAATTATTTCGTGTTAGAAATCCTAGAACCAATGGCTAAAGGAGGGGGGGAAAACATGAAGTTTTTTCACCACTTGGTCATTCAGAATAGAATTCAAAACAAGATTTTTTCATTCAAGAATTCAAGGGGAGAACGGGTGGAGACCAGGGAGGAAATTGAAGCTACCTTAAATCTACACTTCTTGAATATTCTGAGGGATCCCAGGTAGGATTGATGGGAGAAAATAGAGAAAATAACACGTCTATTCCCTTCCCTAGTTACTAACGAACAAAATGAGATTTTGATGAAACCCATAACTCTCAATGAAGTGGAGGAAGCATTTTTCCAAATGAAAGAAGGAACTTCCCCTGGGCTAGATGATTTCACAGTAAGGTTATTCCATTTCTTTTGGGGTATGTTTAAGATGGAAGTGTGGAGTATTGTGGAGGACTCAAGGGTTTCCAAAGGAATCCTTCCAGCGCTTAATGAAAATTTTCTAACCCTAATCCCAAAAAGCGAAGGAAGGGACTCCTCGAACAAATTTAGGCCCATAAGCCTGTGTAATGGCATCTATAAATTTGTTACAAAGGTCATAGAAAATCTCCCGATACCGATCCTGTCAGGTATTATTTCCCCAAAGCTATTAGGATTTATGGAAGGAAGGAAGATTACTGATGGCATTATTCTAGTCCATGAAATGTTGCACTCCATCAAAGTCAGAAAAATCCTAGGTATGATGGTAAAGCTGGATATTGCTAAATCTAATGAAAAACTAAATTGGCAATTTATTTGGAAAATGATAGCATCCTTAAATTTTAATATGGATTGGATCAACTAGATTTTGAATTTGGTGTCTTCATCTTTGTTCTCAATTATCCTAAATGGTGTGCCTTTAAGAATCATTAAACCTTAATAGGTATGAGACAGGGTGATCAATTGTCCATGTTCTTGTTCATTCTTATGGCTAAAGGACTAGGAAGATCCATTGCTCCCTTAAGAGAGAGTAATGAAATCATAGGTTTGAGCTTCAACTAAGGAGATGAGAAGCAAACACAACAACATTTTGTTGATGAGAGCATGTTGATAAGACACTCCTCTTTCCAAGAGACTAGACAGTTCAAACATTGTTTGGAATATTTTGGTAAAGTGCCAGGATTAGAGGTCGATGAACAAAAATACCAAATAATTTTCTTAAACACACCCAGGATTTCCAGACGAAACATCTACGAGATGCTAGGATTTAAGGAGAGATCCCTTCCATCCAAATATCTAGGAACCCCCTTAATTAATTCAACGACCAAGAAGGGATCCTGGATAGACCTTTTTGACAATATGAAAAAGCGTTTAGCGAATTGGACCTTGAGATATCTAAATTTGGCTAGTCGACTAGTGCTGGTAAAATATGTCCTACATGCTATGCCAACATATTGTTTGTCTACTATGATGGCCCCTAAATCCATCTTGATTTATCTTGAAAATTTGCAACAAAAATTTCCATGGAGTGGTCCCCAAGAACCTCGAAAGTGGGCTCTGTTTAAATGGGAAACATATTGTTATCCAAAGATCAAGGTGGTCTAGGTCTCAAAGATCCAAAAAAGGAAAATGTCGTGAGTCGGGAAAATATCTGGTGGAGATGGGTTTCCCATTCTTAGGAGCCCTCTTTCCTCCTTTGTGTCATCTTTCCTTGTTTTATTTTGTTTCCTTTTTATTTTCTTCTTAAGATACTTTCTTATTTATTTCATATTTTCCAACTTCCTTATAGTCAAACCTTATATCCTAATGCACCCCACTTGGCCCATTATCCTTATTATTTCAATTAAGATAAAAGTTTTTATTCATGGAAAATCACTTATCTAATAGTGCATCTTCATCTTTAGGATATAATAACTACTACTATTAATTAATTGTCTTATTTCAAAATCTAATCCCAAGAAATTAATGAAATTTATTCTTAAAACCATAGAGACTAATTGGCTAAAGGAATGATCCACATGTCACCAAAATGGGGACATGACAACATATGGGGTTAAAATGTATATGATATGACCCAAGGGAGGATATATGGGTCTAAATATATATGCGATGAGGTTGGTATAAGGAAGGGTCCTCATTTGCAATGAGTGGATATGTATATATAAAGGTGAAGTATTCATTGTTGAGGAGCATGGGAAATGATTATATGAATGTCTTTGGGTATTTGGAGAAGGATGTCCTATTATTTAAAGAGTCATTCTCTAATTCATATCTTTTATCTATCTTGGATTTATGCTCCAAGTTTACATTTATGTACATTATGTGTACTCTTTCCTCTTATTCTATCTTAAGGATATTGTTTCATAAACTTTGGTATCATTGCTTAGACACTTTCAAAATGAGTCATATTGTAATTTTCACTACAACCATTTTATGGTGACATTTCAGAATTGAAAATTGGAGGATCCACCAAGGGAATATTAGATTATGTACTAAAACTTTTAGGAATTTATTCATTACATGTTTGCAATTATACTATGTAGAACTTGAGGTCTTTTACTAGTCAAAAAACTAGTCTCAAACACTTGTCCTTGATAAAAATATTATATATGAAGACTGGAATATCCAAATTGAGGGAGACTCACTTCTTAAAAAAAGATATTGATTGTACCCTATGGTTTGGAGTTATACCCTATGAGGGAGACTGATATTGGTATGAATTTTAGCTCCAAAGTAATTATAGGTTTGGAGTTATACCCTATGAAAGTTAGGGTTATTGATTAGTCCAAAACCTAGTTTCAAATGTGTGTTGTGGGTAAAAATGTTGTATCTCAAGATTGAAATATCCAAATTTAGTGAGACTTTCTGCATCAAAAAGGATACAAACCATAGTGTTTGTGGTATGAATTTCCAAGTTAAATATTGAAAATTGGACATGTGGAATTCTGTACATTTTTTCTCTCCTAAAAAGGACAAAAATAACAAGTTGTACAAAATTTACCATAACGTTGATTGGAAGGTCATACAGAAAGATAGTCTCCAAATTAGGATTTTAAAAGTTTTTTTTTTTAATTTCCATAAGTTTTGATTAGAAGATCATATTTAGGTCATTCAAAAGACACCATAAATAGGAAACAAAGGAAAGTATGTTTGAAAAAATATATTATCAATTTTCAATACTAATTTCAATATATTAAGGTTGAAGTTTAAGGTTTTTGTTTGGACCCCATTTAAGAAAAATTGTAACACCTTGGTTTTGACCCCATTTGCATTAAAAATGTATATATTGTATCTAATCGTGGTGTGGAGCTAAAGGAAAAATACCTGCCATCGATTTAGTGTTTTATGTTTCATCAATTAAAATCGATGTCGATGGTATTTTATGCTAGTCGACACATTATAGTTTTGGACATCATGTAAATATGCAATTTAATTAAAAACCCACAACTAGATATGTCAATGCAAAAAATAGTGAGATGGGGGCATGATTTCCTAAGGATAAGGGGGGGATGTTTAACCTTGAACCATTAGGGAAAATACATATGTCAAGAGGAGAACCAATCTAGTTGTTAAACACCTTTTCTCTTATTCGCCAACCAATTAAATTATCTAGGAGTTAGTTGGGCAGTTATTTCCTTGGGGCTTGGGGAGTATGGGAAGCCATCAATTCTGGCAGGGATGTCATCCTTGACCACATGCTTCCCCAAACAGGGAAATAAATTCTTCCATTACCCTCATGTGGAAGGCGGCAGCCCCATTCTACTCACACACATGAATTTTTCCTCACGCACTCACGTAGTTGAGCTTCCCCACGTTTTTGGAGAGCTGCTAGGAGTTTTTCAGCACCCATGCTCCATCCTATGTTTTCTCCTGCACAACTTTGGCAGTGTACTTCCATTCTCTCATGGATAGAAGTCAATTTTGGTTGTTCCCAATATACTGAGGAAGAAACCACAATTCTGGGTGGTTGATGAGTCATTTTCACCCACGTGAAATGATTGACAATTTGGTGGAATCGATTTTGGCATAGCGGTTATCTTTCCCCAACTACCACTATTGAATTTAGCTTCCAGTGATTTTTCCTTGAATCCCAGAACTGTAATTACTGCATATACATCTTTTGTTTGGTCTCTGAACTAATTTGGGAGTTGAAATGGGGTCTGGACTAGCTTGATAAACCTAGTGTGAGAGGTAACCTCATAGATAGATTTAGGGGCTAGTTTTCTTCTTTGCACACCCTGAATAGCACTGGAAGGGATGGCATAGCCTGAGGTACTATGTAGTAGAGAATGGGATACTTCCTTGTGCTGGGTGTGTAGATGTTTTAGAAGCTAGGATAGATTTGGTGTAGGTTCCCATAGCTCTATCGTGGAGCTCACTAGCTTACCAGTAGGCCTTTCTAGATCCTTTGTATCATGATAAACCCAACTATGTTGTCTTTGCTGAGTTTTGTTGTAACCTTGGCTATGTGTGATCCTACTAGTGTTCCTTATTCCTTGTGGGAATCATTCCCATCTCAGGGTTGGCAGTGCTACTGAGATATTGATGAGAACACTGGCATATGGTTGGGTGGGACATTGTAGCGACATAGTTGGTTGTGGGACAAGCTTCGCTTCTAAGATAAGCATTCTTGTCTATTTTATCTCTGCAACTGTATGTGCTTATGAAGTATAATGAACATGTTAAATGCTTGAATGGAATGTATCTTTCTTCTATTGTATGTTTTTATTTGTGCATTCGTGTATGTCTTTAAGTTCAATGCATTTTTATGTTTATCTTTATTCATGGGGCTAGATTTCCTGGTTATGATAGAAGCATAGTCGTGTCCTCTCTCTGGTAGAAGGGTGGGGACATGACAAAAATGATAATATCATTTTCTTAGTGGAGATGAGGATAAGGATGAGATCAAGGCCATGGAATGATTGAGGAAAATATAGCAAGAATATTTGTGTCTTTTCAAGTAGGATTTTTCCCTGATAGGTGAATATTATAGGTGGTGGAATAATATTGATAAAAATACTAGACTAAATACAACATGATAAGTATTTGAAGAAATGTTCTCGAAAATATGGATCAACGACTCAAAAATGGAAGAGATGAATAAAACTCAAAGAGGAACTAAAAGAATAAAAGGAGGAACTTAAGAATAAAGATGAGGATTTGTTTAAGATACATGCCCTTAAAGAATCACTCAGTAAAGAGGTTCATTAATTGAAAACAAAAAGAATGAGAAAGTAAAACAGGAAAATGATGAGTTAGGGGAAGAATCAAAAAATATTATTTGACATCGCATTAGGTCTAATTTAGATATACACACTTTGACCAAATTATGTTTGGCATATTTACAATAATGGCCCCCATGCAATTTTGAAAGGCATGTTGTATATCCAGGGGATTTGGTTTCCTCAATCATAATGTAGATTTTCTTGGCAACAAGTGGCATACGAGTTGCAATGAACACTTCCTATACTGTGAGTTCTAACTCAATAAAACAATATTTCACTGTATCTATAAAAATGGAAGATGTATTTCTTTCTCGCGATGGTCGTATTATATATTATTACTTTCTTCATTTGCAACATATTTCATTCTTCATCTACAGTATACGTATATAATATAGTTTATATATAGGTGGATACAATATACAATAGCGATATTGCTATTATTATAGTATATATATTATATTATGAGCTATGTATTAGTGTTTTCCTTTTGGGGAGAGTGTATTATAAAGTATAATTTATAAGTTGTTTAACATAGACACTATTCAAATCAAGAGTGTGTGTGTGTGTGCTGAAAATACATGCATATGGATGAACTCAATGGTGAACATCTTTCAAACCTCATCAAAATATTCAAACTAAAATCAAGTTTGATCTTTGTCAAACTTGAACTCGAACCTAAGCAATGTGACTTAGCTTCAAGGTCCTCCACTAGTCTTGCTCTGTCTCCCTTTGTCGCTATCTAGTACAACCACTTCACTAGTAGAGCGAATGATTTAACTAAATTCTACCATATAATGGAAAAACCCATTGTTAACCCAAAAAATCCCTCACTCAGATCTACATGGCCTACACCACCCAAGGACACCCAAACACGACCCTCATTTGACCCCATTTGACCCCCACACCCTCAAAAAGGCTTGAAAATATGAAAAAGGGCTTAAAAACCCCTAAAAAGAGCCAAAATAGCTCTCATAGGGGCTAAATCCTCCAAAAGGCGGCTAAAACCCCTCAAAGGAGCTTAAGATACCCAAAAGAGCTAAAGATTGAGCGAAAGGGGCTAAAATCCCAAAAAGGGGGCTAAAGCCCCAACTAAGGGCTTAAAGCCCTAAAAATATTATAAACAGAGGGGTGGGGGTCACTCTCAAGACATTCCTTCTTTCCATATTGTTATGCTTCCCGAGTGAGTGCCTTGAGACCATTTTCCTCTCAAGCCATTCACCCTCCCTCTCATCCATCTTCCCATTGAGCCATAGCTCCTCATTCCTAAGAGAGGTGCTCCCCAAAGCTAGGGCATGGTGGCCCATTTCAACCAAAAGGTATAATTATTTTTCTGTTTTGTCTTTGCTTTTGTAGATTGTAGTTTTCTAACATTATTTACTTGTAGATCTATTACTTAACATGTTCTTGGAGGTTTTCATTGTTTGCTTGCATGTATTTGGGTTTTTCTAACAATTGTATGTAGGGTCTTGGAGCTTAACCCATAACCTTGTTTGCAGAGGGGTTCCATTTTATTTTTTGTCTATTTTTCTTACACCACCACCAGGAACCCTATCTTTCCATCCTATAGATGAAAGGTAATCATTCCTGCTCTGGAGCAGGGGAGAAATCCCTACTACAGACTTGGCAACCATACCAGGTCAATCCCACAAGATCCTTGGAATTTATTTTCAAAGTTTTAGATTTTTCTTTCAGTTTTATTTTCCCTAGTTTAAATTTCTATCAAATCTAGCTTAGATCTCTATTTTTCTGCATTTTTAGTTACTGTCAAGCCTCCTCAAGGCCAATTTGAGACCATTTGGCCACAGTATAGGTTACTGTTAGCTGAATCTGGCTCAGGATCAGAAATTTTTTACCTTTCAGAGCAGGTCGCTCTTATCAGGCTGAAAGGTGCAACCAAGTCGCTCATTCGGTCCTAAAAGGTGCGACCAGGTCACTCGTTTTGCCCCAAAAGGTGCGACCCCATCCCAGAAGCCAGCTCAATTCTATCTGCAGTTTCTAAGCGACCCCCTCGCCTATTTTGGGGAAAATTTGGCGACCCCCTCACCACATTTTCCCTGAAAAGAGCAATCTATCTCTCAAATTCTGATTTAAAAAAAATTAAGGATTGTTAGTGTGGCTCAGCCGCCTCTTTCCATCAAATATGTTTCTATTTCTTTTCAGTATTTGTTCATTTTATTGCAGCATGTGTAAATCAATGGTAAATGAAATGGTTAATGGATTAATGAATCTGATCAAAGATTGATTAAAAATTACTGTAATTAAAATCAACATCTTGCTTAGCCCTTCCTCCTTGATCTGATCCTGGGGGCAAGCCCGGAAATTCATCGAAACCGCTCGAAACAATCGGGACCAATAGGATCATTTTTCTGACGTTAGTGCAAGTGAACATGAGCATAATATAAGTGTGCAACATAGAATCATCCACATGAAAATGAAAAATCATTCAAGCACATTAGGGACACGATTTGATTACGGAGTTCACCAGATCTCCTGGCTACATCTCCGGGCCTACTCCAAAATAGAGTGACCAATCCATTGCAAAGATGCACAAATACATAAGATACATCACAACGAATTCACCTGTAGAGTCTTCATCATCTGTTCATCTCTACCGCCACACCATAACTGCCTCTGATGGGTCACATAAGTGCACAAGCTATAGGACTCAATCGAAGAGTATAGAAATCAAGCAAGAAAATGCCTGCCTCCTTTGTCTCGAGAAGTTGTCAAACTTGGACATGAAGATATTTTCCCAATGTAGAAAATCACACTCTTTCAACTGACTCTACAAGCCACGAACCTCGAGCGGATCAAATACTTGCATAATGTTGCAAATCGCACTCTTTCAACTAACTCTACGAGCCACGAACCTCGAGCTATGCCACATGATATTCTGCAGGATAGTCTCAATAGACGACAATATGTTTACATGACAAGTGCATCAATAAAAAAAAATTCACACTCTTACCAACCAATCCCTTCACCTTTGTCCTTAGGGATGAGAGTGTAGATGGTCGCTACTTGCCTTCAAATGCAAATTGAAATGTTTCCTCCTCGAAGTGACTATGCTTCTTTGTCTCCTACGTTGGATCACCTTCGGACATGATGGAGCCATCCTTGCTCTCTGAGCTGGAACTACAAGGTTGGAGCCTCTCCATGAGCTTCTCCAATGGAGACCCCCAATGGGGCCTCTCAGATGCTTGCTTCCTCTATGGGCTACATTTCTCCAAACTTGAGCTCCTTTCAAATGCACATGACAAGTGCTTAAATAAGAGAAGCTACTCTTGGTGGCATGATACATGTGATTCTCCAAATTGGGATTAGTTACAAATTGGTTTGGATTTTAAGAACATAAACCAAAAATATGGTTCATGCCCACATGCCCATGGGTTTTCACATTTAGTTACTTCCCCATAATGACATTTACAAAATCCAACAATAATCCATTACATAACAAAATCCCTTTTTTAAATAGCATGCTGGTTTTTCAACCATAAACCAACTTGTTACAACTTATTTACAAATATGGCATGTTTGTTTTTGGTTACAACCATGCATTAACTTCATAACAACTCAAGGAATAAAATAAATGAGTAATATGTGAGTAATTTTTCCACACACTTCAAATATTAATCATTTTACGATTTCTCATGAGTAAATGCATGAATGTCCTGAAACTCATTTCAAGCACAAAAGCATGCATGCTAGTCATCATGCCATGTCACCATGCCACATAATCATGCCATGTGATCATGCCACAACAGCATGCCATGTCATCATACCACATCATCATGCCATTTAGCATGCCATGTCATCATGCCACATCATCATGCCATGTCAGTATGCCATGTCAGCATGCCACATCATCATGCCACATCATCATGACACATTATCATGCCATGTCATTAGAATGCACTTTTTGAATACCACGTGGCAACTTGAGGGAGTTCCACGTGGCACTTCAGCCAAAAGTTTCCCTGTTGGGGCCAAACTTCAAAATGTAATATCTTTTGCATCCGGAGTCCATTTGACACGCCGTTTGCACCGTTGGAATAGGATTGACGAGATATTAAACATGGTACTATTTTTGTTGCAATATGATTATTTTGAAAATTGTCCTTTTTAGATCCTCCTGAATCAATCCTCTACCCAGTCATTACCCTTCGGGGTATTCTAGGATAAGATGAAGGGTGAAGCTCGTATAGTAATAGACACTTCACCTGGAATTTTTCAAAACCACTAAAAACGGGTGACTTGGAAGGTATAGGGGGTAGTAGGCCCAAGGGGCCTCATGGTGGTCATCATCCTCCCTGTTGACCAACCTTGCATCCAAAGGGTGACTTGTGGATCTACATATGGGCTTAGTCACATTGTGTTGAGAGCCCATCACCCTTTCCTGGTTGAAGAGAAATATAGGTGCAAGGAATTCACCTAGTTAGGCCATGATAGTTCAGATTCACAAATGGTACATGTTTAAATTTCTAATTATCATTTACTACTTTCATCGACAATGTTCTAAACACTGTGGAATATTCATAAACCATTTATGCTAGAAAACAAGACCACAGAGCAATAACAAATATATAGTTAAATTAATAAACAAGATGCAAAACACATTAAAACCTTACAGAGAGACACAGATATAACGTGGTTCACCCAAACGATGGGCTACGTCCACAAAGAAATTTGCCAGTCCTTTTATTACAGTCTAGAAAGATGAAGGTATACACCCTGCAGCAAAACCATTGCACTTCCTCTTCACACTCTCACAGTCTCTCTTCCAATACAATACCCAGTCGATTTACAATGCGTTCTTTTATAGGGGAAATACAATGGGAAAATTCTAGGGTTAACCCAATACCGTGGATCCACAATACTATTGGCTAATAGACATCCAAAAAAAAAAAAAATTTGGCGGCTCCGCCCCCGAACGCCCATTTTCTCGAGGGCGCTGCCCACGAACCCCCGTATCTTGGGGGCGTTGCCCCCGAACCCCAAGGCAGGGGGAACGAGTTTACAGTACTCGTGGGTTACAATCACAACTGAATAATATCTCTGGATCTGGAAGATTAGGCTACACAACCAACAATTTAAGCAGCCACTAAGTATAACATAAAGACAAAAGACATACATACAAACCATACCATGTAAAACAACCAAACTCAGTTCATGATGCTGAGTGAGCCATTAAAATTTATAATTTACACTAAATCAAACATCTACAGTATTTGAGGACATAATTCCCTGACTGCCTTAACTGTGGGAAGTACTTGGGCTCAGCCCAAAAACTCATTGTGAGGAGTACCATGGGAACCCGAAAGTAGTTGGCGGCTAAGAGGAATTACCAAGCAAAACGGGCAACGACCTCCACCGATTGACTAGCAATCCTGTGAGGAAAAATACAAGCACTGTCTTTTGGCAGTCTTGGTGGCCGAGTGACCACCTGAAGCCAATAGGAAGCCATTAAAACCAGGTTCCAAAAATCATTACCATATTTCACCATTTTGACATACAAATCAGACACGATTGATGCCCCACGTTCTTCCTAACGCCTTAGAGGTGACCCGCCACAGTTTAGGTCCTTGCACCAACACCATCAAGACCATTCTCGATGACCCTCTACACCATCAGAAGACCATACAACCTTTGATTCAGACTCAGAATCATACCAATCTGAACCAGACCTGCATACTGTACCATCTAGCCCCATGGATGATGCAAACCTGGATCCATTTTCTGTCTTAGTAATTGGCAGTGGACCCACACCCCACACCACCACCAACATCTATGCTAGTGGCCCTAGCATGGTCATGCAAATCGTCATAAGCCAACTACCACCACCCATATTGACCAGTCAAGTTGTCCCACCTATAACACATGGGGGCATTGTGCCCTCCACCCACACTGTCCCATTTGGCATACATGGGGGTAGTGGACCTTCCACCTACACTACCCCTCCTATCACACATGGGGGTAGTGGCCATTCCACTCATATAGTTCATTTTACCACACTTGGGGGTAGTAGCCCATCCACAATAGTGCCACAAGTACCCCGAGTTATGCAGGTGCATCATGTCCCTACAAACCCCACCACCATCGTTGCCCCATCTCACATCAACCTCGGGTCAAACCTTCCTTTCATGGCACGTCTCAACTTGTATGACTTGGATCGGTTAACAAATGACCCTATCTTCCATCAAACTTTTTGGCCTCCCATGCCAACCAAACTTCCCTCAGGCATTCCCAAGTTTGAAGGGAAGGCATGGGAGTTCCCCCAAAACCATATCATGACGTTTCACCTATGGTGCTCATCCAATAGAATTGTAGATGATTTGATCAAGCTCCGACTGTTCCAACACACCCTCACAGGTGCTGCAGCCAAGTGGTACATCGAGCTACCACAAGCCAAGTACCCAGATTTCAACTCCCTGGCTTTCATGTTCCTACAATATTTCCAACTCCCCATTAGATATGACGAAGGGATGGAGATCTTGCTATCTTGCCACCAGAATATTATGACCCACACAACCGACCATACCCATGAGTGGCGGCGACGTCGTAGTTTGTGCAAAATCCAACCTGATGACAGGATCTTCCTGGATTGGTTCCTAAAAACCTTGCTACCACCTATCACAAAGGACGTCGCATCTGAACGTCCCCAATCTGAAGAGGAGGCCATCTTGAAAGCCCAACAATTTGATTTAATCTATGCACAGTTTGGCTACCTTTACACTGTCATTCCAGATGCTCCCCGTGCAAGCACCTCCTACCAGGATGCACTGGGGGCATCCCATGCCACAAATGGCATCATAGGTTCTGTCTCCCACCAACCACAGCATCACCCGACACCACCTACAATACCACCACAACCAAGAAACACCCCTAGTGTTTCCTACCAAAACCAAACTCTAGACTATGCAAGAATGATGTCTGAGTCTGGAGCCACAACTTCTTATGCACAACTTGTGCAACCACAACAGGCCCAAGAATTATCTTGGCCAATACAACAATACGCGAGACAAGTGCCCACATTTGTGGCATTGAAACCCACCCAAGTCTATTATGCACCACCGGTACAAGCTGTTCAAGCCCCCACCCCTGTTCCACCTGCTCCATTGGGACAACTGTTTGCATAACAAAACCGTCCCAACCATCCAGCCCCTAATAACCAATAAGGGAAAGCCAAGAATAACTGACCTTGAAACCAAGGCAACAATCAACTACAAGTAGGCAATCAACAACCAAATCCTCCCAACAATCCTGTGGTGAACCGGCCAGCCCAAAATCCTCAACAACCAAATGCACCAAGACACAACACTCCATTGCATACAAACCAACCGTGCACACTATGCAAGGTCTATGGGAACTACACATACGGGTGTCCCTTCATGGGTCGTGCTAAGCAGACCATTAGGAACGAGGTTCAACATGCCACCAATACAACAGACCAAGCCCAACACAATTCAGCACCACCAGGACCTCCTCCTATGGTGCTCCAAAACCCATTACCATTCCAAGGACTGGTGACAACTACACTCCTCCCCAACACAATCCCAAAACCCTGGGGCCACCTCTGATGGCAGAAACAGGTGTTCACCACCTACTGACTAAGACAACCGAAGAGGTCAATTTGCATACTAGATGAAACTAGTATGGAACCAACACTAAACCCACTAACACATCAGTGGCATCTACGTCCAAAACAGCCAATGCACCTCTTCAGTTGCCCCCTTTCCCTCTGTGCCCCCCTATACAACAGGTTTCCAACAATGCCACAACTAGAGCTGCTATCAGCTACAACATCGTGGATGATTTGTCCCAAACACCTACAACCATGTCCACTCTTAATGTGCTCAAAACTTACCCAACATAGCGGAAATCCTTACTAGCCTCCTTGGGTGTTGTAGACCACTCTGAATCCAAGTTGATCACATTCGACACATAGAATGGAGAACTACAAATGCCATCAACCATTGCCTTCCAAATCCTGGTGTCTATCTAGAATTTGATCATGCACCGATGCATAGTGGATGAGGGGGCATCCATGTGTGTTATGTCTACCCTAGTATGGTAGAAGCTTGGATCCCCAATTCTGTAACCATCCTCTACAACTCTACAGGCTTATGATGGTCATCCCACTAAATACCAAGGAATCCTTTCCTACATTCCCATCACATTAGTTCGGAAAGTAGTACTGATTGAAATAGAGGTTGTCAATGCTCGATTGGACTATAACCTTCTCCTCGGAAGAATTTATATGTATGCCATGAGAGCCGTAGCATCAACTGTTTTCCGCCTCATGACATTCCCCCATTAAGGGAAAATTGTGACGGTTGACCAACTAACTTATCACGATCCACAAGGGCTAACGACACCTGCCAATGTTATCCCTACAATCAAAACCATTGATCTTCAAGGGCTAACTGCACCCGCCAATGTTATCCCTATGGTCAACACCATTGTTGACAACATACCAGCCTCCTCATTCTTGAATGTGAGCCCTAGGTTGTTTGCCAATACCACCATGATGGCTTATTTCTGTTTGGGTACACAGGGTACTCCCAAAATACCGAACACCTTCAGATACCACTTCACACAAGCAGATCATAGAAAAACACATCGATGTTTGTCACATGGTTAAAACCCTCGAGAGGGAAACAGTCCATGGCCCTAGCCAAATAGCTACTTGGAGCAATTTATTATGCAAAAGAAAGAAATTTACATGAACTTCTCATAATCGATCAACTAGCTAAGGGCCCTCTATGCTCTTTAAATATAGATCATAGACCAATCGGGTGTTAAGCCACGGATCAATGGTAGGTATGATCTAAGAGAAGTTGAACTGTTGGATCACTCTATGTCTAAAACATATCGTGACTGTCGGATTAGAATATTTATAAATGCATACTAATGCATACTAAAGAAACACACTTTTACCTAACGGATATATTACACAAGTTGATCTTAACTAACTCCTAAGTGTCTAAATATCCTAACATCCCCCCTTAAGAACAACTTGGGATAGGATTGAAGGATTTACAAAATTGACACTATTAGGAGAAGGAAGGAGGCATTAGAGACTATCCCCCCTTAAGTATACATTCCTGAACTCCTAACATAGACCAAATTTTAGAAAACTTAGCTTTTGTAAGAGACTTGGTGAAGATGTCTGCAACTTGATCATCTGTAGGGCAATAGAGAACTTCAATAACACTATCATGAACAAGATTTCTGATGAAGTGCATGTGTAGCTCAATGTGTTTGCTGCGCTGATGTAGAACTGGATCTTTGGCAAGCTTGATGGCACTTTGACTATCGCACCAAAGTGGAGTAGGTTGCTGCTACTCAAATCCAAACTCTAAAAGGATCTGTCAAATCCATAAAGATTCCTGACTAGCATTAACTATAGCTCGATATTATGCTTCTGCTAAAGAAAGAGAAAGAGCTTGTTGTTTCTTACAAGCCCAAGTGACAGTTCCAGATCACAGACTGAAAACATAACCTGTAGTAGACTTTCGATCATCAGGTTCGTCGGCCCAATCTAAATCAGTGAAACCAACCAACAAAGGTATCCCCCCTGTACTGTAATGAATCCCAAACTAAATTATACCTCGAATATATCGAAGTATTCTTTTTGCTGCTCTCCAGTGACTTTCATGAGGAGTTTGCATATAACGGGCAACACCACCAATGGCAAAGGAAAGGCCAGGATGGGACTGAGTCAAGTATAAAAGACTACCAACAAGCTGACGATACAAGGTGGCATCTACTTCAGGGGAAGTACAAGTGGCAGAAAGTTTGACTCCAGACTGGAAGGGAGAAGGGGTTGGTTTACAATCTTCCAAGTGGAAGTGACGAAGAAGGTCACAAGCATACTTATACTAGGGAAGAAAGATTCCTTATTTGGTTTGCAAGACTTGGAGACCAAGAAAATAATGCAAATGTCCTAATTTTGACATTT
>LPNX010227584.1:657206-672386 GCA_001517045.1 Pseudotsuga menziesii | reverse complement strand
AGATCATCAACATAAAGAACAAGTATGATGAGATGGTTTCCTACTTTCTTGGTATAGACATTGGGGTTAGAATGGCATCTAGAAAAACCAGTGTCAAGGACAAAGCTATCCATTTTGGCATACCAAGCTCTAGGAGATTGCTTAAGGCCATATAAGGATTTCTTAAGGAGACAAACAAGGCTAGAGTTATTCTGAACATATCCAAGAGGTTGTTCCATGTAAATTTCCTCATGTAAATCACCATGTAAAAAGGCAGACTTGACATCCATTTGATGGACTTTCTAGTTATGTAAGGCTGCAAGGGAAAGAACAAGGCGGATGGAGTTCATTTTTGCTAGAGGGCAAAAGGTTTCATTGTAGTCAATCCCTTCAACTTGGGAAAAACCTTTGGCAACTAACCTTGCCTTAAGTCTTTCAACACTTCCACCTAATGCATACTTAGTTCTATAGACCCATTTACAGCTGACAAGTTTTCTTCCTTTTGGAAGAGGAACAAGATCCCAAGTATCATTCGCCATTAAGGAATGATGTTCTTCATCCATAGCTGCATCCCAATCTGGATTTCCTGAAGCTTTTGTAAAAGTTTCTGGTTCATGATTCTCAGAAACTTGAGCCAAAAGAGAAGAGGCTTGCTGAAACTGAGAACGTGTTCGACGTTGATCTCTAGAATCACCTGCAAGATCATCAGTTGCTTCACATGTTGAACAGACCCATTGAGGAAGTATTGGTGTTGGTTCAATTGGAGGAACATGTGAAAGAGGAGGTGGATTTTCATCCTCACTGTCATCATTAGAAACTGGAGTTGGAAACCTGTCAACGAAGTTGGCAGAAGAATAAGAAGAAGGAATAATCGTTGAATCCGGCTCGCAAGCCAAAGATGGCACACCCGCCAAGTTAGGCTCACAGGCCAAGATATTTTCATCAAATTTAACATCTCTTCTAATGATTATATCATGTGAATGGGGCTGAAGAAGTCTATAACCTTTTACATCTTCAGAATATCCAAAAAATATGCACTTTTCACTTTTAGGCTATAATGCTTTCCATTTTTCATCTGGAATGTGAGCCCATGCTTCACAACCAAACACACGATGGTGACTTACATCTGGTTTAATTTTACTCCATGCTTCTTCCGGTGTTATACCTTGTAAAACTTTAGTGGGTGTGCAATTAACTATGTAATTTGCACAATTTATGGCCTTAGCCCAATATTGAAGACTTAGTTCCTTAGATTGGATCATACAATTAGCCATTTCTTTTAAAGTGCAGTTCTTTCGTTCAACTACACCATTTTGTTGTGGTGTATATGGAACAGTGTGTTGTTGTTGGATTCCATGTTCAGTGCAAAAGGTAATGAACTTGTTGTTAACATATTCTCCTCCATTGTTAGATCTTAACTTAATAATTTGATGACCAGATTGTTTTTCAACAAGGGCCTTGTAGGCCAAGAACATGTTAAAACTTCGCTCTTAAGTTTTAGGAAGTAAACCCAAGTGCGTTTGGAGTAGTCATCAATGAAAGTTAAGAAATATTTGAAACGAGAAAAGGAAGCAGATGGAAGAGGGCCACACAAGTCACTATGCACAAGATCCAAGGGAACCGAGGCGTTCCAAGAGGTACGTTTGTCAAACCTGTCCCGATGATGTTTTCTGAGTACACAACTGGAACAAACACCATCCTTGCAAGATACCAGCGGAAGACCAGTCACCATATTGTCTTTACATAGTTGCTGCAATGAGCGATAATTTAAGTGACCAAATCTCTCATGCCAAAGTTTGCTCAGGTTATCACTATGAGCAACAAAAACTGAAGGAAAAGGTGATGACCCAAAGTTGTTAAATTTGTACAAGGTGGTAATATCATCAACAGTTCCTGTAGCAAGGATATTTTGAGGATTTTTAAAATCCTTGATTACAACTTGGTGAGGTGTAAACATCATAGTTTTACCTTCACCTGAATGAGTAATTTGATAGACTGATAACAAATTGCGGGAAATTTTTGGAACACATAGTACATAAATGAAATGACCATTTTCTATTGGAACTATTCCAGATCCTACAACACTTAGAGATCTATCATCACCGACAAATATTTGTTTGGTGTTACATTCATGCATAGTAGAAAAGATGTCTTGATCCTTAGCCATATGATAAGATGCTCTAGAATCAATGAGCCATTCATTTGAAGTAGAAGAAGAAGATGCAGTATAAGAGTAACCAGAAGCACAAAGTGCATGTCCATGAGAGTTAGATTATGAAGACGAATCTAGGCTGATGTGGTACTTCTTCATTGCTACTTCCAAGGCTGTCATCTTCTGAAAACATTTAGATTCATCATAATTATATTTCCCACAAAAATTGCAATGACGCTCAGTCTTCTTTCCTTTTTGCTTGGATCCTTTGTCATTTCTTGAAGAAGGAGCTGACTGAGAGGGTTTGGGACCCTTGTTGTTTGGCTTATTATTGCAAAAATTCTATTTCTTGGGAGGCTTGGACTTTTCTTTCTGTTGGCACAATAAGGCTTTCCTAGATGTATCTGCATTGTTAATTATTCCAAGATGAATAAGCTTATTTTGCTCTCTAATTAAGGAATCACAAAAGGATTCAAGACTAGGCTCTTGATAGCTAGCTGCAGTCAAGGATTCTTTCATGGAGTCGAATGTAGATACAAAAATAGAATATGCAGGTCCAAGTTTAGAAAGAATATGATAAATACATTGTTTGTCTTCTTTATTAATCTTGCATTCTACACATAAGAGTCTGAGAGTTTTATACTTAGATAAATAGTTTTGAATGCATGAAAAATCATTTCGATTCAAGGAAAGCAACTCATTCTCAATTTGATGACCCTGAATTTCATTGTGTTTACCAAACACAGATTCCAACTTTTCCCAAGCTTTATCAAGTTCATCAATGCCAGATATGTGGAATCGCAAATCATTAGAGATTAACATCCCAATCAATCCATGCGCTTCATCACATCTATTTTCCCATTTAATTTTCTTATCATCATCAGTGGGTTCCATTTCTTTCCCTGAGGTTATCCTGAAAAGTCCCGTACTTTACAGAACATCCTCCATACGAGATTTCCATGAGAAATAGTTAGAACTTGTAAGTATAATATCACAAGGGGTGGCCATACTATAAAATAATGGCTGAAAGATCAGAAACTAACTATCTGGATGCAAAGAGCTCGAAAAAATATGCGGTTTTAAAAAAACGACACTTAAAACGGATTTTGGATGATGAAGTTATGCTTGATCAAAGAAAATGTTGAAAATTTCCCCAATAGTGACGTGGTAGATATTAACTTGACCAACTAAAAAAAAGAAGCCCCCTCTTCCCAAGATCAACATTTGACAATCACTTTTACAATAAAGTTGCTTTGAAGTGAATCATTTTGTAAAATAAGTGATGTTCATTTTTACAATAATGTGACTTTTAAATAGTGCGGCAATAATTAAAAAAAAACTTATGTGACTCACTTTTATTTTATTTTATTTATGTGAGATGCACTTTTACAATAAAGTAACTTGAAAATAGAAATTGCATGCACTAAAAAGTAGCTTCATAAAACTTGAACTTAAGACTTATTAAGGTGTAAAGCAACTTTGGACCAAGTGAGATAAGTTTAAATGGTACGTAAAAGTATGGAAAGAGGAAGGGTTTTTTTTTTTTTTTAACTCTTCTCTCTCGTTTTCCATGCTTGCTTTATTTTCCTGCAAATCACAAAAAAAAAATTAAAAAAAAAAAATTCCACACAATGGGGTTAGATCTATATTATCTTACCCAGAAATTCTACGTTTTCAAGTTTTCTTGTTGTTTTTGATTTGTCGTGATTGCACAAGGTGCACGACAAAAAGCATACGTAGCCGAGAAGACAAGAAAAAAACTTTCCTTTACTGTTTCTGATTCACCACGATCGTGCAAGGTGCACAGCAAAGAGCATACGAAGTCAGGGAAAACAACAGTCCGAGACTAAAACATAAAAGATCTAAAAGTAAACTGATAAAATATGAGAGGTTTAAATTTTAAAAAAAATCCGTCACTATAACATTATACCTTCAGATTTGCCGAAATGGGTGTTTCTCGAGCTAACGGAAATGGTTTTTGATGAAACGAAAACTATTTCCAAATGGTAATGACACTCCGGATGCAATGGAATAGCTCCCATAGGACACAAATGCACAAAAAATTTAGAACCCGAAACTCTTTCAAAGTTTCGGTAACACTGGTTCTAGATCTTGATCGAAACCAAAAGCGGCTCTTCATAAAAGATCCGATACCATGTTTGGGTAAATAGGGTACTCCCAAAAGATTGGACACCTTCAGATATGACTTCACACAAATAGATCACAGATCAACACACTGATGTTTGTCACGTGGTTAAAACGCTCGAGAGGGAAACAGTCCATGGCCCCAGCCAAATAGCTACTTGGAGAAATTTATTATGCAAAAGAAATAAAGTTACATGAGCTTCTCATAATCAATCAACTAGCCAAGGACCCTCTATGCTCTTTAAATAGAGATCATAGACCAATTAGGTGTTAAGCCATGGATCAATGGTAGGTATGATCTAAGAGAAGTTGAACCAGCGGATCAGTCTATGTCTAGAACATATCGTGACCGTCAGATTAAAATATTTACAAATGCATATTAAAGAAACACACTTTTACCTAACGGATATATTACACAAGTTGATCTTAACTAACTCCTAAGTGTCTAAATATCCTAACAATTTCCACTTAGTTTCACCACCACTGACACTAAATGAGACTGCGGATTTGTGCATGCTCTCATCCAGCACCACTACACCCAAATAACAACCGTAGTCATAGCCCCAACCACAACCACAACACCGTCTGCAGTCGCAGCATCAACAGTAGCCGCAACCGCAACATCAACAGTAGCTGCAACATCATCCACAGCCACAACATTATGGGAAGCCGTAACCACAACCTCATCCCCACATACAACCATCAGGGAGTTATCTGGGCTCCTCTCCATTCCACACAATTCCCTTCCTCTTTCCCCATCTCAGTGTCATGAGTAAGCTAGTAATGGCTACCTTAAACTTACCCAATTTTACATTGGAGATTCCCTGTGGTACCTTGATCCACTTTCCTAATAGCCAATTCCCCAGGTAGTATTAACCCCCATGCAACCCATTATGATTGAATCTCATCCTCCACCCGGCCCGCAAAAACCAATCACCTCACCCACACCACCCCACCCAAAAAGGGCCAGGGGAAAAAACGCGAAAGCTACTGCTGAACCTTGAAAGATCTAGCCTTGCACCATCTATGAATAACAAGGCTATCCAACTCAAAATTGCCCTGAGATTCCCATAATCCATGCACATTTGGATGCCATGGATACAATGGAAAACCTCCCCGTGGTTGAACATCCAAGCGGGCCAATAGTGAGAAACAAGTCATTGAGAACAAACCATGCTTGTGCCCTCTATGGTTTGTATGGACACTATTCTCACAACTTCCAAGAATTGTCCAAGTTTCGAATGGCTCTAGCCAACCTTCAACAACATTCCCTTGAATCTAAGATCACTCTAA
Source organism: Pseudotsuga menziesii (assembly GCA_001517045.1). Taxonomy (NCBI): domain Eukaryota; kingdom Viridiplantae; phylum Streptophyta; class Pinopsida; order Pinales; family Pinaceae; genus Pseudotsuga; species Pseudotsuga menziesii. The sequence continues at coordinate 666,817 of LPNX010227584.1, read as the reverse complement.
TCGAAGAAGTTCACCCCCCACCTCCTTCTTCGGACACCATGTCCATTTAGATGATGTCCAGTTATACCGACCCTCTTGTCTCCACCATCAATGACAGTACATTAGACCTGGCTCTTCATTGCTTCCGCAATGATGATGAGATACTTGAATCCTTAACCGCCCCAGAATACCCATGGGACAACATGCACCATCTGCAGTTGCAGCACCATCCGTAGTCGCAGCATCAACCACAGTTACAGCTCAATCTGCAGCTGCAACCCCAGCTATAGCCACAACCTCAACCTCAGTTAACAGGGAAACAGTGGGGTTCATTCCACTCATCATGATACTTTTCCTTTTCCTACCATCTGGGATCATGAGTAATTTTGTCTTGGCAACCCGCAATTTATAGGATTTCACACTGCGAGTTCCTGTGTGGTACCTTGAACCACCTACCCTACCTCTGAGACCCCAGGATGTGTTAACTCATGTCTAGACAATTGAGATGATGTTGCACCCACGTCCGGCTCCATCAAAGACTCCTCCTATCTCCAAGACTGCCCCTCTTCCTCCAACAGAGAGTGGGGGCAAAGCCACCAAAACCACAACCAATACAATTTACATAATCACTAGCACCAGTCACCCTTCCATCTCATCAGCCATGGAAGATCCACCTGATCTACCCCGGCACCACTTACGCAATGACAGAAATATTTGTAAGACCACCTCCAATCTTACCCCATTCCCTTTAAACCATAGTGTGGAATCAGTTCTTCTCATAAAAGACCAGATTCTGTCACTCCGCCTTGCCAATGACCTTCATCTCAGCAAGGGGGCATACCTCTTTACTGACTCAAACGATCAACTCTTGAAGAAGACACGCAACGGGCTCCACCTCAAGAGATTCTATGCCTAATATAACCACTATGAGTCCCTTATAGTGTAGTTTTTTCCTTTTTTGTTTTGTAATGTTTTTATCACAAGTCATAACCCCCCTCCAGTAATAGTTCTACACATAAGGATAGCCCACTAGAGGGGACAGCACCACATCTGCACATGCATACAGTATGTCACACGTATGAACTAGCTACCACTATGCTAGCATACCATGAGGTCCCTAGACCTGTCCTAGAGGTTCAATCAATTTGCATACCACCATGAGAATTGCACATTGTACATTGAGCTAGCTCCGTACCCATAGGCCCCCATTTGGTTTAGTTTTCCCCTATGCATCACGGCCCTATGGGCAGCACCATTAGTTACTACTCGAAAGTCACCCGAAACCTATTCGAGACACCTCTCACACCTCTGGGCTCAAATTTCATCCTCTATCTTCTAATGAGACCATTGCCTCATGTTTAATAAGTAATTTTTGGGACCACTTCCCGAAATTTACCTCGATTTACAAGTGACATCATGGTGATAGAAGTGTCTTTGGACTTGTACTTGCATCACACTTTCCTACCACGACTCATGCGGGTTCTCGGGCCACCACCCATAAGGCACATCATTTTGATTTTTAGCACATAGTTTTCTAATCCATCCACCGCACCTTATGCAGATCTCCGGACCATCATCTGAAGGATAGATCATTTCCTTTGCAGGAATTTGGCATATAAATACCTATGAACTTGCACTCACATCACATGTAGTCAAGTCCATCCATCACAACTCACACACAACTCTCCTGACCTCTGTCTGAGAGCCACCTCGGTTTGCATGCCTTTGCTGCACCGACTCGCGTGCCTCTGCCACGATCTATCCCATGCATGTATGGGTATGTCTAAGAGCCACCTGCTCCATCCATACTGCACAGATGACCTTTGGACCACTATCCACTGTCCCGACATGGGGAACTTCTTGTGCCACCACAATTGGTTGACCATACTAGAGTTTCTTTTAATCTCTTTTCTGACTCCTAAAAGAATGAAAAGATGGCCGAGCGAAGCTGCTTCCTTTCCCGCTTGTTAAAATATAAGAAAGGGCCTCTATATCGTCTTTTTTTATCTCCTTGTGTGGACTATGTAGACCATCAAATAAAAAGGACCACCTTGGCACAATAAATCCAAGACCCTCCCCCTCTACATACTTTTATGCTTTCTCGAGCAAAGGGGCCGAACTTTATGAAAAATCTCACCATGTGTTGTCGTTAAGCTCTTTTCCATCCTTCTCATCAAGAAAATATTGTCGAGCAAACTTGGTTTCATTCATGCTTGTAAAAGTATCTGAATGACTGTCTAATCAATATAGGTTTAACCTTTTCTGTCCTAACTATACTACCAATGGTAAAGAAGTCTCCCATCCTCTAAAGAATGGGCGAGCTCTCCTATGCACACTTTTAACCTTTTTTGGGCACAAGAGACTATCAATGAAAAAGAGCCCCCATTGGAGTCTTTTTCGTGCTTTCAGAAGCTCTAAAATTGAAAGCACCATCGAGCATTTACTTTCTCGAGCTCGCCAAAAATCCATGAGATCGTAACACAATGGTGTCTGTAGACACTACCCCACAGATAACAGTTTGGCAGCATTCCCACTTTGGGTTTCCTTTGTTCAGAGTAATCTGCAATGTGTCTTCCTTGGATCCCATTAATATCAAAAGTGTCTACCTCCTCCAAGTATTTCCCACCTGTAGTGACGTTTCCGGTATTACAGCTATGATCCCATTCCCATGAGTTAGTTTCATTTGCTTCCTGATCCACCCTACCATCATACTCTAAACAAAGGAAGTTTGAATCTACTACACTCCATCTACCCCTGTTCAACTCTTTTGCTTCCCCCCCCATTCAGTGGTTCAGTCCTCAGAGTGCCTCACATCTTTTGGTTATCTCCCTCACGCTTCTGGTCAAGGAAACACCATTTCCTTAACCAAGGGCAAGTCTCCCTCTGTCGATGACAACACACATATTCCAGAGGATAGACCCAGAGGTCCCTGTATCTTCATTTCATTAACCTCATTGATGAGTTCCTTGGACCACTTGAGAGGATTCCTTAATGCCTCTTGGGATGGTTGTTTCTCACGTGCTCGACTGTAACTACATCATCACACCCTTGAGATTCATGCAGGGTATTGGTCTGTGCAGTATTTGGTCGAAGACCGCGGATGTCACTTGACTCTAGCACATTGATGAGTCTATTCGAGGGACCTAAACAGGTTTGTGTCCCTTATGATTTCCAGGTTGCGTTGGAGACAGTGTTCATAAGCCCCACCAGTGCTTCTATATAGATTTATGATTGATGCAGCATATTTGTACCGCAAAGACTCTGACTCTCCATTAGTGAGTCCATACAGCTATGTATCATTCCAGATCCAGCAGGCCATCAGTCATGCAGATATAGCATTCCATGAGAATGCCATGGGTCCAATGTAGCATTTCCTCGGATCATTATTGTATTTAGCCTCTCGTTGATCCAACCACTATGTATCATCAGTTGTACATGATCGGCTCTTTTATTATAGAGCATAGATCACATTATTCTTTTGACATTGTTACGAGCATGGGGATGACCACCTCGTCCATATACATGTCACACATTATTTTTATCTCACCCATTGATGGGAACCGTATTAATACAAAAACCCAAAGCCACCATGCCCCAGCCCAGGAAGCCCCACCTCTCCCCAGAAAATCCTATGATGTCCGTCGGCCATACAATGAGCTCCTGCCCTCACACATTGGGGGGCAATCAATTAACCTAAAAAATCCCTCACTCATCTCTACATGGCCTACACCACCCAAGGACACCCACACATGACCCTCATTTGACCCCATTTGACCCCCACACCCTCAAAAAGGCTTGAAAATATGAAAAAGGGCTTAAAAACCCCTAAAAAGAGCCAAAGTAGCTCTCATAGGGGCTAAAGCCTCCAAAAAGGGGCTAAAACCCCTCAAAATAGCTTAAGACCCCCAAAAGAGCTAAAGATCGAGCAAAATGGGATAAAAGCCCAAAAAAGGAAGCCCAAAAAAGGGGCTAAAGCCCCAACCAGGGGCTTAAAGCCCTAAAAATATTATAAATAGAGGGGTGGGGGTCACTCTCAAGACATTCCTTCTTTCCATATTGTTATGTTGCCCAAGTGAGTGCCTTGATACCATTTGCCTCTCAAGCCATTCACCCTCCCTCTCATCCATCCTCCCATTGAGCCATAGCTCCCCATTCCTAAGAGAGGTGCTCCCCCAAGCTAGGGCATGGTGGCCCATTTCAACCAGAAGGTATAATTGTTTTTTCTGTTTTGTCTTTGCTTTTGTAGATTGTAGTTTTCTAACATTATTTACTTGCAGATCTATTGCTTAACATGTTCTTGCAGGTTTTCATTGTTTGCTTGCAGGTCTTTAGGTTTTTATAACAGTTGTATGCAGCGTCTTGGATCTTAACCCATAACCTTGTGTGCAGAAGGGGTTCGATTTTATTTTCTATCTATTTTTCTTGCACCACCACCACGAACCCTATCCTTTTGTCCTATAGACGGAAGGTAGTCGTTCCTGCTCTGTAGCAAGGGAGAAATCCCTACTACACCCATAATTTTGTCAAGTAGTTTCCTCCATAAGTAAGGGTTCAACATATTTCGAAACTATCATAGGCTTTTAGGTTCCGACTCCGAACATTCTAACTCAATTTTTTCATACTCTTCACTACTAATGAATTTTCAAATTAGTTAAGTTCTTCAAGCCTGCTAGCCGCTTGTTTCCTGAGGTTTATGTATTGTTTTCCATTTTACCAAAGGGATTCATTCAATTTTCCTTTTCCCTATTGACAAAATGGTGAAACATTACTTTTTCAAATATTACTTTTGAGATATAAGGTAGATTGTGCCAATATACTAGAAATTCTTTTAGAATTGATTTGACTATAGTCAACCTTATGCCTCTTGATTTCCACATATAAAACAAATATGACATATTGCTCTCTGCTTCTCCATAAAACCAAGCCCAATGCAACAGCCTATATTCATTTGTTTTCAGCACAAGACCTAGGTATTTAACACCAATGTCAAAAGGAACGGCATTGAAAGGAGTACTTGATTTATCTATCATAGAGATTCTACATCTAAAACATAGACCAATATGTGGAATTATGGTATTTATCTCCTTGTTTTACTATATAGATCCATGATTTCTTTAGAATTTTGGAATTCTCTTAAGAACCCAAAGCCAAGACTATAACACAATCAACAATTAACAAGTGGGAAGAGTTAAACACCTTCATTTCTTGATCGATACAATGTATCATTTCCTTTTCCATACCTAGTGATCGATTCATTACTAATGGGGTTTATGAGGCATTTCCCACATCAAAATCCTTGCTAATTTGGATGTTGGATTTGACATGCAAGTCCCAAGTTGATGTGATAAAATCCTTCCTCACTTAACACTAACATCAATGGCGGTATGAATGTCATGCCTTATGATCCCTCTTTGGCTTGTGGTTATTTTCTATGTTATACATTACACGATATAGCTACAATGGCACGTCTCTATGGTGAGAGTTCATTCCACATTTATACTAGTCTACCATGTCTGTGTTGTGAATAATCTACATGCATAATAACTATGAGACAAAGGGGTTTTATGAAGGATTATAAATAGTAATGCTTTTCCAAGTCGAACATTGACTTTGGGGTGTAAGTCATGGCTTGTGAACAATCCCACATTAAAAAACAAGTCTTAAACAAAGGGGGTTTCCATTTCTTTCTTTTGGTTGCACATATAACATATATGGGAAGACTGTGTAGTCTTTGAGGTGTCGGTTCTCAAGAATATCTGAAGGAATTCTTTGGAAGTCGAAACCAAGGAGCGTTCTAGAGCAGGGTAGGAATTTCAAATGATGGACACTCGTCACAATTGTCGGTAATAGTCAAAATTTGAAACTTTTTATGTATTTTAAGCCAAATTTTGAAGATTTCCTTAAAATCTTAGCTGTATTTGACTGGTAAATTGACCCATGATGGGAATTTACCCATCAAATTCCATCCCTGCTCCGGAGTAACCGGACGGGGTTTGACTGAGAGTGTAAGGTCAGCCATACAACACTGGATTTTGATCGCTCAAGCACCGGATGTCCAAAACATAGAAAGAATAGTTTATTATGGGCTGTCGTTCAGATTTTGAAAAGTCGAAATTTGTTCAGATGAGCATGGTGTATCGGGAAACAACTAGAGACAAATCATTTCATGTGGATTCCAAGGTAAAATAGTCGATGCCAATGAGACTACGACAGTCGTCCCTTACCTTTTCAAGCGTCATAATTGAAAGATATTTGTATAGAACAGTATGGCCACTATTTCGTTTAGTTTCTACCATTTCAGGGGAAAAAATGAAAATTTATCATTTCAATAATCAGGCCTCGTAAAATCTCCACTTATTATGTCCTCAACATGTCCTCTACATGAAGTAATGGGGCCGGGCAAATAATCTGGGTTGAGTACAAGAAAAATTCATTTGTGTCGAAACTTTTTACATAGGGCAGTTGATATTTATTATTCTCGTTTTTTATTATGTTTATTATTTTTTTTTGTGTGTTTTAATTGGTTGTCTTTGCTGTGACATGGTATTTAAGATCAAACAATATATAATAAAATAAAAATAGATATATGAAAAACATAATGCTACTACAACAACTTTATATCTAAATTAACTATAGATTTATTATTGGATGAGAAGGAAAGGTTTGCATATTTAGTGATATAATTTTTTTGGATTATTATATATGACAGTTTAATATGGATCTATAGTCATATATTAATGGATAAAGATAAACAACCCTACCTCATATTAATATGATATTATGAGTATTATGAAATTTCCTACCATGTTATCAATATATTTGATATTATAAAGTTACTTCCAATGAAAGATTATAAAATTTTAATATAATTTAACTATGAATAAGATGGAATTTCTTCCAATTAATAGTAATAAATGCATTCCATTATGCCATGGATTCACATGCAATTTTTTTTTGAAATATTTTTTTTATATTTACATAGAAGTATTTACAACAGAGAGTACATAGCACAAATAAAGAGCATGCATAGTGGTAATTATATCCTCATCTTTAAAGAAACAAAAATAAATAGAACATGCATAGGCATTTACATCTTATTTTTCAAAGAATCTAAAATAGTTATAAAATCTCAGTAATATCTAGATCCAATTCCTTAATTTAAAATTTTCCTTTAGTTAACAACTTCATACAAAATGTAACATGACAAGGAGATGAAGAGTGAAGGTCAAGCATCGAATCTGTTGGAGAAGGGTGACAAAGGAGGTAGTCTGGTTGGGGTTTTTTCAAGAGGCAGATGGTTTGACGGAAGATGGTGGAGGGAAAAGGGGGATGCAAATATCTCGATAAACCTGGCCCAATGCCAAAATCAAGGTAAGGGACCAATGGTTAGGAAGTTAGGGCAGTGCATGGCGAAAGTGGCCCTGATTCCATCCATGTTAGTTCGATCCACGAAGATAAGAGAACAGATCTAGTATATGACAAATCATGCTCTGATTGGGAATTTTGTAGCATGCAACCCTTGGAAAAATCCCTAGTTTGGTGGATCAATACGACCTAGAAACCTAAGGGTAATTTTGATCTCCATCTAGTTTCTAATGGGTTCTTCAGCATCTCTTTCATCAGTCTAGAAGATAGGGATCATGTTTTGGATGGGGTCCCATATTTTTACTATTCGACAATCCTTTTCTTACGGCCCTGGAAAGAGAAAATATGTCTAGAGAAGGAGGATATGAGAGTGGTACCAGTATAGATCAGGTTGTATTCCCTTCCAAGTGAATATTGGGATCCAGAAATTCTGGAGGATCTGGGGAACTATCTAGGTAAATTTATCAAGGTCTCTAAACAAACAAAGATCCAACGCTATACTGCTTATGGTCGGATATGCATTTATATGGATTTATCGAAAGAATTACCCAAAGCAATCAGAATGACATGGGAAGATGTGGAATGGATGAAAACCCTAGATTATGAACAGATCCCATTTAGTTGCCATAGATGTCACAAATATGGCCATCTAATTCAGGACTGCCTAATAAATTCCCTGAAGATAAATCTGGAGAAGGGAGATGATCAACCGGATCAAGGTTTTACAAAAGCCCCATCCTAAAAAAGAGGAGGTTGAAAACAAGAAAATCAGGAGGTGCATAAGAAAATAGCAATCTCAAACAAGTTTGAATCTCTGGAAGATCATGAAGAGGAAAATCAAGACAAACTTATGAAGGGAAATTTGCGTTCACTCCTCCTAGAGGGGAGTCTTAAATCTCTCCCCATGGTAGAAGTCAAAATTGGGGACGACAGAGGGCGAGAAGGACATGGACATGACTCAGGGGAAGAGGTAGAAGATATGGACATAGCGGATCTAGATCTAGAAGGCATTGAAAAATATTGTGCAGATAAAGGGAAAGGTTATGTCCCGCAGGAACAAGTAATCCTCCTAAAAGAAGCTATCCTAAAGGATCGATCGTCTAATCAGTTGGGGATTAGCTCAGGATCTGATAAGGAGACGAAGAAAAAACATGAGGATCAAAGAAGACTGGAAGAAAAACAAACAAACAGAGGGTGGCAGAAGTAGGAAAGAGGTTGGTAGAGTCAGGTCAATATTCAACTATCAAATATGCATTGGGTCTGTAAGTTTTCCCAATGAAGATCTTGTCCTAGAATATGAGAGGCTTAAACGACCCGCAAAAAATCAAAATTCTAAATAAAAAGATCAAGCAGAAAAATCCAACCATTTTCTTTCTGTAAAAGACAAAGTGTCAGGAGACTCAGATCTAGGACCTTCATAGGAAAATATGGTCGAAATGTGAAGGGATGGAGATAGATTCCATAGGTTTTTCACGAGGTATATGGATTCTTTGGAATCCTACCCAGGTGAGTTTAGAAGGATTCTAAGGGACTCGGTATTCTTTAATGGTCAACTTCATGGTTGTTGTTTTTTCAATATTAGGGAAGGTGACAAATTTCTATGGTCCATAGAATGTTGGGTACAAGAGGGACTTCCTCCTTTATATAAGATGTCTAAGGGAAGGTATGGATAATTCCCATTGGGTGGTGGGAAGATACTTAAGCCTTATTACCTCTTTGGAGTAAAAAAAGGTTGAAGGCTCAGGCTGGAAGAGGAATGTGAAACCTTCCATGAAACTATTGAGGATCTTGGCCTGGTGGACATCATTCCGGGGGATGGTTGGTTCACATGGAACAACAAGAGAACATGTGATATACGCATAATGTCTCTATTGGACCGTTTTCTTGTCACTGAATCCATCATTGAACTATGGAGTGAGATCCATAGTGCAACGCTTCCTAGTATGGGTACAGACCATTGGCCAATTGAACTCATGTGGAGTGGTCTGAGATCCCAATATAAAAACCCTTTCAGTTTTGAACAGTTCTGGTTGGATCATCTATACTTTGAAGAAAGGATTAAAACCTGTTGGGAAGAGTTGAGGGAAGGGGAGGATCTGAGCATATACAAATTATGACAGAGTCTAAAGGGCCTGAAGGCCAAGATCAAAAAGTGCAATAAGAAAGAATTTGGAAATATATTCTTAGACAAAAAAATGTTTGAAAGTCTCCTTCCAAAGATCCAATTGATAGGGACAAATGAAGGATATTCCCAGGAATTAAAAATG
>LPNX010227584.1:622613-657158 GCA_001517045.1 Pseudotsuga menziesii | reverse complement strand
GGGGGGGGGGGGGGGGGGGGGGGGGGGACACGAATTTTTTTCACCACTCAGTCATTCAAAATAGAATACAAAATAATATTTTCTCACCCAAGAAATCAATGGGAGAACAGGTGGAGACCAGGGAGGAAATTGAAGCTACCTTAAATCTACACTTCTTGGATATTCTGAAGGATCCCAGGTAGGATTGAAGGGAGAAAATAGAGAAAATAACATGTCTCATCCCTTCCCTGGTTACTGAAAAACAAAACAAGATTTTGATGAAATCCATAACTCTCAATGAAGTGGAGGAAGCAATTTTCCAAATGAAATAAGGAACTGCCCCTAGGCCAGATGGTTTCACAATAAGCTTATTCCAAAGCTTTTGGGACATGGTTAAGATGGAAGTGTGGAGTATTGTGGAGGACTCTAGGGTTTCCAAACGAATCCTACCAGTGCTTAATACAACTTTCCTAACCATAATCCCAAAAATCGAAGGAGAGGGCTCCCTGGACAAATTCAGGCCCATAAGCCTGTGTAATGTCGTCTATAAAATTGTTACAAAGGTCATAGAAAATATCCTGAAACCTGTCCTCTTAGGTCTTATTTCCCCAAAGCTGTTGGGATTTTTGGAAGGAAGGAAGATCACTGATGGAATTATTCTAGTCCATGAAATGTTGCACTCCATCAAAGTCAGAAAACTTCCAGGTATGATGGTAAAGTTGGATATTGCTAAATCTGATGAAAAACTAAATTGGAAATTTATTAGGAAAATGCTAGCAGCCTTCGGTTTTAGTATGGATTGGATCAAATTGATTATGAATTTGGTGTCTTCATCTTTTTCCTCAATTATCATGAATGGTGTGCCTTAGGGAATCATTAAACCCTCAATAGGTATGAGACAGGGTGATCCCTTATCCCTCTTCTTGTTCATTCTTATGGCTAAAGGACTAGGCAGATCCATTGCTCCCTTAAGAGAGAGTAATGAAATCAGAGGATTGAGTTTAAACTCAAGAGATGGGAAGAAAACACAACAACATTTTGTTGATGAGACCATGTTTATAGGAGACCCCTCTGTCCAAGAGGCTAGACAATTCAAACATTGTTTGGAATATTTTGGTAAAGTGTCAGGCCTAGAAGTCAATGAACAAAAATACCAAATCTTATTCTTCAGCACGCCCATGATTGCTAGACGAAACATCTATTGGATCCTAGGATTTAAGGAGAGATCCCTTCGGTCCAAATATCTAGGAACCTCCTTAATTAATTCAACGACCAAGAAGGGATCTTGGACAGACCTTTTGTACAATATGAAAAAGTGTTTATCGAATTGGACCTTGAGAGCTCTAAATTTGGCTAGACGACTGGTGCTGGTAAAATATGTCCTACATGATATTCCAACATAGCATTTTTCTACTATGATGGCCCCTAAATCCATCTTGAAAGATCTTCGAAATTTGGAACGAAAATTTCCGTGGAGTGGTCTCTAGGAACCTTGAAAGTGGGCTCTAGTTAAATGGGAAACGGATTGTTTACCAAATATCAAGGGTGATCTAGGTCTCAGAGATCCAAAAAAGGAAAATGTGGTGAGTGGGGAAAATATCTGGTGGAGATGGGTTTCCGATCCTCAGGAGTCCTCTTTCCTCCTTTGTGTCAGTTTTCCTTGTTTTATTTTATTTATTTTTTCTTTTCTTCTTAAGATGCTTTATTCTTTCTTTCATATTTTCCAACTTCCTTGTAGTCAAACCTTATCTCCTAATGCACCCCACATGGCCCATTATCCTTATTGTTTTAATTAAGATAAAATTTATTCATGGAAAATCATTTATCTAATAGTGCATCTTCAACTTTAGGATATAATAACTACTACTATTAATTAATTGTCTTATTTCAAAATCTAATCCTAAGAAATTAATGGAATTTACTCTTAAAACCATAAAGATTAATTGGCTAAAGGAATGATCCATATGTCACCAAAATGGGGACATGAAAAAATATGGGGTTAAAATGTATATTATATAACCTAAGGGAGGATATATGGGTCTAAATATCCATGCAATGAGGTTGGCATAAGGAAGGGTCCTACTTCATATTTCTTCTCTCTCCTTTTGGAATATGCTCTGACCTTGTAACTGGTGTTACTCTACTGTAACCTTGCTTTCACTTGCTCATGTAGTTCACTGATCCTCATTGCAAATTCTTCTCCATTGGCTCTCCTTTTCTCTAATTGACCTAAGACACGAAGTTCACACACTCCTATTGGATGCATTCCATATAGAATTTGAAATGGAATTATCCATGTACTTGTATTTGGTGAATCATTATAGGCAAACTTAGCTTGAGATAATACTCTATCCCACTGCTTCAAACTATCTCCAATTAGAATTCTCAACAGGTTCCCTAGACTCCTATTAACTACATTTGTCTGTCCATCAGACTGTGGGCAATATGCTGAACTGAAGTCCAATCTGGTACCCAACTTCTTCCATAAGGTCCTCCAGAAATGACCTGTGAACTTCACATTTCTGTCTGATACAAGGCTTCTAGGTAAACCATGTAGCTTCACAACTTCATTGAAAAACAAGTTAGAAATGTGTGTAGCATCACTAGTCTTGTAGCATGGAATGAAATGCGCCATCTTAGTGAATATATCAACAAATTCGAAGATATAATCATGTCCCTTCTGATTCTTGGTAAACCCAGAATGAAGTCCATACTCACAGAATCCCAAGGCCTAATTGGAATATGAAATGGTGTAGACAACCCTTTGTTATGGATTCTTCCTTTAGCATGTTGGCATACTCTGCATATTCTTACAAACTTCTCAACTTCAGACCTCATCCTTGGCCAAAAATAGAAATGACCTAACTGTCCAAAGGTTTTATTACTTCCAAAGTGACCTGCCATACCTCCATTATGTTTTTCCTTTATCAAGTTCTCTCTCATGGAACACTTTGGTATACACAATTTACTATTTCTAAAGAGTAAACCATCTTGTAGCATATACTCCATCCATGTCTCTTTTTCCACCTCCATTGGATTCTTACAATCTTTGTAATCCTCCTAGAAATCAATGTCAGTCTCATACAAATCCCTTAAATGCTCAAATCCCAAGTCTTGGATATGTTTCTCTTGCACAATCAACAGTCTCCTACTTAAGGCATCAGCTACTCTGTTTGACTGTCCACTTATGTGCTTCAACACAAAGGTAAATATCTGTAGGAACTCAACCCACTTGACATGTTTTAGGTTCAACTTAGGTTGTTGCATAATGTACTGCAATGCATGGTTATCAGAATATAACACAAATTCTCTAGGAATCAAATAATGTCTCCAATGTTTCATTGCTTGAACAATAGAATAAAACTCCTTTTCATAAGATGAATACTTCTTCTTTTCATCATTCAGCTTCTCACTAAAATATTCTATAGGCCTGTCCTCCTGACTGAGCACAGCTCTGATATCTACTCCACTGGCGTCACACTTTACTTGGAAAGGGTGTTTGAAGTCTGGTAACTTCAATACTAGTTGTTCAATGATCTTCTTCTTCAAGAACTGAAAACTCATTTCAGCCTCTTATGTCCATTGAAATAGCCATATATCCTTATTAATTGCCTTGACAATAGATGCACAAATACCACTGAAATTCTTTATAAATTTCCTATAAAAACTTGCCAATCCATGAAAACTTCTTACCTCAAATATGCTCCTAGGTGAAGGCCAATCAATGATTGCTTGCACCTTTTCTGGATCCATCTTCAAACCATCTCTTGAGATAACAAAACCTAAATATACTAGCTCTGGCTTCATAAATGTACACTTCTTCACATTTACCTGCAAATTTTCCTGTTGCATCCTCTCTAAAACATATCTCAGATGCTTCAAATGCTATTCTTCTGTTTGGATGAAAACCAAAATGTCATCAAGGTAAACTATCAAAAAATTACATATGAAATCTCTTAAGACTTCATTCATCAATCTCATAAAAGTGCTTCGTTCGTTGGACAATCCAAATGGCATGACCAACCACTCATACAACACATCATTTGTCTTAAAGGTTGTCTTCCACTCATCTCCTTCTTTGATTATGATCTGATGATACCCACTCTTCAAATTCAATTTTGAAAAGAAGGTTTCCCCACTTATGCAATCCATCATGTCATCCATCCTTGGTAATGGAAACCTATATCTGATAGTAATCTTGTTAATTTCTCTTGAGTTAGTACACATCCTCCACTCACCATACTTCTTTGGTTTTAGTACTGCTGGTACTGCACAAGAACTTAGACTCTTTTGGACCAATCCTTTGTCTAACAATCCTTGGACCTATCTCCTCATTTCTTCATTCTCTTGATGTGTCAACCTATACGCTTCCTTGTTTGGTAAACTAGCTCCTAGAATAAAATCAATTTGATGGCTTATATCCCTCCTTGGTGGTAACTCATTGGGTAAATCATCCACCACGATGTCACTAAACTCACTAAGCATCTCCAGAATCTCCTTCGGTAGATCTATCACATTAGTCTTCATTGTCACCGCTCTCGGTTTGCATACCACAACATAGTTCAACTCTTCCTTCTCAATCTGTTACAAATATTCTTTTCCTGACAACATCATGACTTTGGGTGCCGACTGTCGTGCTGTACCACCTTCTTGTAAATGGTGAAGTACATGTATTATCCCATTCTACTCAAAACTATGACAGTTACTCCTACCATCATGAATCACTTTGTTATCAAATTTCCACGGTCTTCCTAATAGTATATGACAAACATCCATGGGCATAACATCGCACAGAATCTTGTCCTTATATGGACCTATTTGGAAATCAACTTCACACTTCTCACTTATTTGGATTTTATTTCCTTTATGTAACCAAGATACTTTGTATGGAACAAGATGATTGGTCCTCTTTAAACTCAGCTTCTCCACCATCTCTGTGGAAACAATATTGTCAGTGCTCCCACTGTCAATCACCATCTTACAACACTTCCCTTGGACTTTACACGTGGTCTTGAATAAATATTTTCTTTGAGCAAGCTCTGCTTTCTCCTTCTCAGGATTCAACAAGGCCTTATTCATCATCAAAACCTCCCCATTCTCTAGAAAAACTTCCACCACTATCGACTATCCTTGCTACTGATCATTTTGAGCTACATATGCTCCTCTCTGTCATATGTCTTCCTTACCTAAACATTCAAATGATCGATGCCCCAACTAGTTTCATTTGTAGCACCTATAGACAGTTCCTCTGCCTCTTTCTCTACCTCTACCTCCTTGGTAGGGTCCTCTTCTACTAGATTCTTCTCCTCTACTATGCTGCTCTTACTGGTTAGAGTTACTGGACTCTCCCATCTATGCTCCAAATCTTCCTCTTCCAGCTGCTTGTCCTCTTCCTCTGGTTGAAGCTCAACCTCTCTTGAAGCTTTGCTTCCTCACTATATTTTCTTCTGCCCTTAAGGCACATTGATACGCATCCTCCATAGTTCTAGGTGATACCATGCTGATCTCTTCTTGTATATCCATCCTTAGACCATTAGCATATCTAGCATCCTTTTCTGCTGACTCTTCCATGTATCTTTCCCTTAGGTTTACTTTGTATAAATCTTCAGTGTACTCTCTCACTGTTAACAATATTTGTCTAAGGTTATGTACCTATCGATATAGAATTAACTGGTAATATTTGGGAAAGAACTTAGCCCTCATATTTACTACCATCCTATCCTAGCTCTTTATCAGTGACTTATTCTTCCTCCTTCTTTCTTCTTGCACACTATCCCACCACAAGGATGCATGCCCTTTCAACCTTGTCACAACCAATCTGACTCTCTTGTCTTCTTCAATCTCATCGTACTCAAAGTACTTATCCATCTCACTAATCTAGTCAATGAGATGCTCAGTAATTAGAGTTCCATCATAGGTAGACAACTCAGGTTTCATCCTTGAAGTTTCTCCTAGAATCAATCTGAAATACCTTAGCTCAGGTGTTTCTTGCATAGGTACAACTTGTTCTCTTTTATCTTCATCCTCAGGTTCACTTAAATCCCTCCTTCTAGGTCTCTTCGTCTTTCTTTCTCCATGGCTTCCAGACATGCTCATAGCTCCCTCATTTCCTCCATATCTTATGCGTTCATCGCTAGTCGACCTCTGTCACGACCTCTTTCTCTACCTCCACGTGCAACCATTCTCTTGCACTAAGCCTCTACAATAACAGTTCTCTTTCACACTGCTACAACTTACCTCACCAAGCCCCTTCTCTGTACTTGGTCTTTTGGTAATGTTGGTCCTCTATCTAGAACCTCTTGAGCACTCTTATTTTCTCCTTCTAGGCTTCTATTGCTACACTTCTCTCTCACATGAGCTTCTCCTCACTCTGATACCAAAATTGGTGCAGGTAGGATCAATCACAACCAACCCAACCAACACTTACAGGATATGGTCACTCCTACACTTAGCAGGGTAACCAAATTTAGCCCTTGACCAAATTCAGCTATAAAATTACCTCCCCACAACAACTCTTTCGCAACTCTATTTCCACAACAAAGTTTCCGCAACAGGATTTCCACATGCAGGTTGCGGGATACGGGATGCGGGATGTCAACTTTCCAAGTTGTTCCCCCGCAACTTGTCTCCCGCAATTTTTTTACAACCATCTGATCTGTGCGGCCTTCACCACGGTCGTCGATCAACTCCTTGATGTGGATCTCACAGATCTTTGTAGATCTTTTATTGTCCTCACAACTTTTGTTGCATATCTCTCCTGGACCGTCAGATCTTCTTCTGTGGATTCAATCCTCGTCGTCCATTCTCGGCAAGGCACATCAATGGCAGACAATTTGTGTTCTGCGCTGATTGATCATAGGATCGATCAATCCATCCTTTGATCTTCATGATTCATTAGCCTAACACTTCTATCCATTCATCCAAGTCCTATTTCAACTATTCCAAGCAACAATTTCACATAAATACACATATGTTTAGAAAACCACCGAAGTCGGCTCTTCACGGATACATCATTCAAACATCACATGCATATAGGCTAACAACACCGCAAACACACAGCTAATCCTTCTATTAAGCAATAGACCAAACACACAACTCGGCTCTCCTTCTTCAGTCTTTTTAAAATATTTACAAGTGGAATCAGACACAGGTCTGACCTTCTCTCTGTAAATTGGAATTCTAATGCTGAAGAGCAGAACCCTTCACACTTCTCTAACCTGCCAATTTAATATAAACTATTACCTCCCTTCACACTTCTCTAACTACAAAGCATGATGAAATGTCCCTATCACAATGAACAACTTGCGGCTTGATCTCCTCGCAGGGAGTCATGATCTGCAATCATTCCTACTGGTGCTAACAAACTATCACTTAGCAAAACAACCAAAAATATGTTACAGCACGTGACCAACTCATCACATTGCCAGCATGCCACGATGCTCCTGCATCACTTTGGCCAAATTATGTTCGCCATATTTACAATAATACCCCCCATGCAATTTTGAAAGGCATGTCATATAACCGTTGAAGTTGGTTTCCTCAATCATAATGTAGATTTTCTTGGCAACAAGTGACATACAAGTTGCAATGAACACTTCCTATACTGTGAGTTCTAACTCAATAAAACAATATTTCACTATATCTATAAAAATGGAAGATGTATTTCTTTCTCTCAATAGTCGTATTATGTATTATTACTTTCTTCAACTGCAACATATTCTTTCTTCATCTACAATATACGTATATAATATAGTTTATATATAGGTGGATACAATAGCGATATTACTATTACTATAGTTTATATATTATATTACGAACTATGTATTATTGTTTTCCTTTTAGGGAGAGTGTATTATAAAGTATAATTTATAAGTCATTTAACCTAGACACTATTCAAATCAAGTGTGTGTGTGTGTGTGCTGAAAATACATGCATATGGATGGACCCAATGGTGAACCTCATTCAATCCTCATCAAAATATTCAAACCCAAATCAAATTTCATCTTTGTTAAACACGAACTCGAACTTAAACCATGTGACTTAGCTTGAGGGTCCTCCACTAGTCTTGCTCGGTCTTCCTTTGTGGCTATCTAGTACAACCATTTCACTAGTAGAGCGAATGATTTAACTAAATTCTCCCATAAAATGGAGAAACCCATAATTTTGTCAAGGGGTTTCCTCCATAAGTAGAGGTTCAACATATTTCCAAACTATCATAAGCTTCTAGGTTCCGACTCTCAACATTCTAACTCAATTTATTCATACTCTTCACTACTAATTATTTTTCAAAGTAGTTAAGTTCTTCAAGCCCCCTAGCCACTTGTTGCCTTAGGTTTATGTATCATTTTCAATTTTACCAAAGGGATTCATTCATTTTTCCTTTTCCCTATTGACAAAATGGTGAAACGTTACTTTATCAAATATCGCTTTTGAGATATAAGGTAGAGTGTGCCAATATACTAGAAATTCTTTTAGAATTGATTTGACTATAGTCAACCTTACACCGCTTGATTTCCACATATAAAACAAATATGACACATTGCTCTCTACTTCTCCATAAAACCAAGCCCAATGCATCAACCTATATTCATTTGGTTTCAACACAAGACCTAGGTATTTAACACCAATGTCAAAAGGAGAGGCATTGAAAAGAAGTACTTGAGTTGTCTATCAATGAGATTGTACATCTAAAACATAGACCAATATGTTGAATTATGGTATTCATCTCCTCGTTTTACTATATAGATCCATGATTTCTTTATAATTTTGAAATTCTCTTAAAAACCCAAACCAAACACTATAACACAATCAACAATTAACAAGTGGGAAGAGTTAAACACCTTCATTTCTTGATTGATTCAATGTATCCTTTCCTTTTCCAATTAATTGTAATAAATGCATTCCATTATGCCATGGATTCACATGCAATATTTTTTTAGAAATGCTTTTTTATATTTACGTAGAAGTATTTACAACATAGAGTACACAACACAAACGAAGGGTATGTACAGTTATACAAAATAAATAGAACATACATAGGCATTTACATCTTATTTTTCAAAGAAACTAAAATAGTTATAAAATCTAAGTAATATCTAGATCTAATCCCTTATTTTTTTTAATTTAAAATTTTCTTTTAGTTAACAACTTTATACATACCTCTTTTTTATAGCTGGCAAATGTTGATAAAGAACTAATATCATTCTGATTATGGATTATTTCAAAACATGTTTGCATGAAAGTATCCAAAGAACAAATAATGATAACAAGCCCACGTAGTGTCAAACACCATAGAGTGGGGAGAGTACTAAAGCTAGGGAATCACCCATCAAAATTTCTCTCCAATGTATCCTACCTTTTAAAATGGTTTCATGCTCAACCTTAACAAACTTCCAACAAGACTTAATAAAAGATCATTCTCAAAAAAGGTTGTAGCTCACATAAATCATGTCATGTCTCCATCCAAATAAGGCTACTTGTAAATAATGTTTCGCCAACCTACAAGTTCCCTAGGTTGAGGTGGAGGCATAAATTTTTTAATAAGGGAGCTATAAGGCCCTAAAAGACCTTAGTTTACCACATTCACATTAAAATGGGTCACATAAATAATCAGCGTTAAGAAAATATGGTGCCATTGATTCATGAAGACAATTGGAAGCTTTTGGAGTCTTTGGGTGACTAGATTCACCACACACTTGGCATGACTTTCATCCAAACTTGAACCCAAGGGGAATGTAACGGTATTGGAGGATGATGTGGTGTCACATATTCTAGCATAAGCCAAGGTATTTTAATTAGGAGAAGAGAGTGACTCCCATGGAAGAGGAAGAGACTAAGAAGACAATGTGTGCCACTTGGAAGGAGATTCCATGCACTATATGACAACAAATGATGCAAGATTCACAAGTATGACAAATTCAAACCTAATTGTGGACCTATGAAAAATATGACATGATAGGGCTAAAAATAGCCACCAAGAAGGCGCACTTGAGAGTTATAGGCATCCATTCGAATTAGGGAAAGAGTTGGAGAATGAAGGAGAAGACAAGTGTCATAGGAGTTACTAAACCACTAAGTTGGGTTGGAGGAATCCTATGGAGGGAAATTCGACCTTAGGAGGCCTCATGAAGTTAATAAAATGATGTATTGAGGTAGGAGAACAAAATTTGATCAATTTTTAATTTCCCAAGTTGGCATTTTGGAAAGATTTTGCTTGTCCATTGCATGGTTGTTGTAGAGGAAAGTTTCCTATGGCTAGGGTTTAAGAGGCCATCAACATACTGGAGTTGAAAGAGAGATGCATATAGTTCTACAAGTAAATATAAAAAAGATTCATAGATTATAATGGTTCATACCTTAAAAAACAAAGGTTGATCCAAGCATCCCTTCAATCTTCCTCTTGCTCCTCTTGCTCCAAGAGACCTGCAAAACAAGTTATATCTTCCTCAAACCAAATAGACTATATGAAAGGAGATTATATTCAATGAAACATGAAAACATAATTTGATAAATAACATCATATAATCATAATCAGAGATTCAATATACAAGACACATTGATTTGGGAAGAAGAAGGACATCACATATTTATTAATCATGAAAACAAATACAAGTATACCTTATCTTCAAGTTGGGCACCTCACAAAACCTTGATCTAGTTTTGTTGCTTCTCTTCTCCAAGGAACTCAGCCTCCAAGCTCTGCAACACAAGGATAAATCTTCTAGGGAAAAGGTGGGGGGAAAGAGAGTCTCAATTCCTCCAGCATAACAATGCAAAGATTCAAGTCCCCTCTCAGGGACCTTCTCACTCTCTCATATAGTGTTATGAAAAGTTAGGGTTGAGGATAGGATCATTTACATAACCACCCAAACTACCCAAATTTCGAGAAACTTCTTTTTTTGACATCTACAGTAAAAACACGCGGGTTTCAGAGACAACAGTCGCGTGTACAGGAGGTACACACGGGTTGCAATGTAAATAGTCGCATGTATAGGAGGTACACATGGGTTCTAATGTAACTAGTAATGTATTTAGGGCACATGCGAGTATTATATATAACAAGTCGTGTGCAACACGTGGGTTTCCTTAAGGCAACTCGCATGTACATCAAAAAATCTCATTTTTAGGGTACTTCTGGGCATTTTCAGACTTTGGTGTCTTCTGGAAAGTTTTATCTAAGTAAAATACCTTTCCAATGATGCAGAGAAGAGGTCAAATGGAGTTACAAAACACAAGGTATGGATCCTCCAAGTTAGGTTATTTTTTAGTGACTTTCACGAAGTGTCGTCATGGAAGTGTCAACATGTGACGAAATCATGAGAAAGTGGTCACAAGCAGAGATGTGTCATTTTGAGATATAAAAGATGACCCCTAATGTATGAGGTTAGAGGGGAAGACGATAGCCGAAATACATTATAAAGGAAACAACTGAGTATGGAGAGAGCAGAGAATCGAAGATCAAAAGGCTCAAATAAAGGTACCTAAAAGAGAGATAAATGTCAGACAAAACTGATCTCTGGTACATACAAGTCCATATACAAATCATCTCCATAAGGATATAGGTGGATCCAACATATGTATAACTGATGTAACTATCATGGTCACTCAATATGAAAAAAGGCGCCATATCAAATCTAAAGGAGTCATGGCCACAAATGAAAAAGGTGGATCCATGCTTAACAATCGATCATAGCCACAAAAATACAAGGTGGATCTATGTCTCAGCGAAATTTCATATGAAGTGTGACAAGGTCTTGCGCAGCTTGGCCGATAGAAAAAACATGATGATGCTACTGTTGGCCCAAGGTCTTCAATCCAAACCACCCAAAAGGTACGAATCCTAACCATGTGAATAAAGGAGTTGAAGTCAAACATGGAGGAAACCGTTTGATTACCGATCAATGATGAGAACCGTTAAAAAACATGAGGGAAACCACCATTAATGAAAATGGTCCCCAAGGTACCCAGTGCATTCTAACAAGTGTGAATACAAGGAATTGAAGTCGAACACTTGAAGAATCCATTGAGTAGGAGACAGTAAGGTATTCCAGCTACCCAATATCAAGGGAAATTGCCACTAATGACTGCAATCCCCAAGGTATTGTCATAAAATTCTAAATATCATTCCCAGAGCAATAGGTGTTATAGTTAATAGGAAGAGATCTGTTGGAAGGAAGGAATTAAGGCATCCTTCATCATAAAAAATGAGGTAATTGAAAGACTAAATGGATCTAGAACTGGTACTAAATTTCATGACAAGAGCCACTGAAGACATGATATAATGAACTGATACCAAGGAATGGCTGACACAAAAGATCAAGGAAACTATAGAATGGCCGATAAAGGTTTAATCCTTGAACAATGAGCATGACACAAATGTGACTTAGGCAGATTTTGACACAAAAGGACCAAACGACACAAATCTACAATGTAGGAGACATTGACATATTCCCCATAAAATTGGAAAAGAAGCCAACTGGAGGAGTAAGAAAATCTGAATCGGGATAAGGTAAAAAATACAAGGACCCAACTGTTGATAGACTCAAAAATGGTGCTTTGTTCGAGGAAACAAGACTGGCTTCCATGATATAAAATACATGTGAAAGAACTTATGTTCCCTCTTTCTTGTAAAGGTTTAATGAGTCCAAGAAAGAAAACTAGAGAACTTCTTAATTTTTGGCAAGCTCTAAGAAGAGACAGAAGAATGCTTGATAAAGAACTGATTCATGGATTTTACAAGCCCGAATTAGTGAAAGCTCGACAGTATTTTCATAGTTTAGAGATTCTGAAAACTCCAAAGAAGACTCCAGGGGGGGACTTTTTCCTCCAATTTAGTCTCCTGAGGCTGGAAAAGTATAAAACAAACCACATAAGAACTCTCTTAGCTTCCGAAGAAGTAAGGCGCACCTTTTTCATACTTAGTCAAGAAGGTCCGAAAAAGGTTAAATAACCACCTAGTCAATGCTCCTTCTAAAGCAGCATATAGCCTAAGTTTTACGAGTGTGAAGGAAGGCAAGATCATTCTGAAAGATCCATTTGATTACGAGGAATGGGGATTACAACAATAAAATCGATGCTTTGGTCTTTAGGGTTTAGCGAGCATGACATAGACATAAAGTACGCTCAAAATATTTTTCATGTTTAGGTCCAGAGCACTAAAAAGAGAAAACTAAGCTTGAAAAGGTTCCTTTTTCGTAATTTTAGTCCCTCAGGTCCAGAAAAGTGATAAACCTACGCCTGAGAATAATCTTCTCCATTCTGAAGAAAAGAGAGTGCTCCTTTTTCGTATTATTCCACATGGCCCAAAAAAGCGATAAACTACCACCAATGTGGATGCCCGTTCACATATTCTTAGAGAGCATGAAAAAAAAGTTTACTCAGCAGTCAAGTCTATTTTGAGGAGTTAGACTTGGGCCTAAAGAAACTCCATAGCTTTCCCGTGAAGTTTTAATGAGTCCCGAAAATTCAACTCGTGGCCTCCTTATTGTTTTTAACAAGCTCGAAGGAGAGCAGAAAGAATGATCCAAATGCGAGGAGAAGAGTGTCAGAGGTAGGAAAAACTAGTTCCAAGCACAAGGAACAGACCTATGCAAAATGCAAGGAAAGCGGGAAAGATAAGGACACTCAGGGAACATCTCCTCAAGGTAAAAGGTGTCAAGTTGCAAAGGAAAAATGATACAAGGCTGAGCACTAATGAGAACAAAGATGAGGGCTTATACAATGAGCTAAGAGCGTGGAAGCCAGCATTAGGCTCATAAGCCCGAGTAGGGCACATGCAAATGCAGTTATAGCTTGAAAAACAAGGAGAGGTCAGTAAGCAGTTGTGGATCCAAATACAAATCGTGTCTCCAAGAAACAACAACATCATAATCACATTCAGAAGAAAATATTTGATGCAAGTCACTTTGGCAGAAACACATGAAACTTTGATATATTCTACAAAAGGTGTAGTCAAGGCAGAATCAATGAAAGAGGAATCTATAGTATCAAGGTCTAAGGGTTAAAAATCAGTAAGATCAACCTCAGAAGAAAAGAAAATATCAACATAGGAGATATAGTCTGAAGGAACAAACTCAATATCACAGGCGTTGGAATAATCATAAGAAAAATTAAACTCATCAGGATCACTGACTTGTTGTTCGAAGGGAGAGTCCAAAAAAACACCAACATAAGAATACCGCTCCATGGGAATATCGGGCTTACTAAGAACATCAAGGTTAGACTTAGTCACAACTGAACCAACATCCAAAAGAAGGTCAGACTGTATCAAGTACTCTAGGAAGACTTCATCCGAAGGAAGGAGATCATCCAAGATAGGACACATGTCTAAACTTTCAAACATATTGACAGAGTGGAGAGGAGGCTCCACAGTCTGTATAGGATGACTCAC
Source organism: Pseudotsuga menziesii (assembly GCA_001517045.1). Lineage (NCBI taxonomy): Eukaryota > Viridiplantae > Streptophyta > Pinopsida > Pinales > Pinaceae > Pseudotsuga > Pseudotsuga menziesii. The sequence goes on along the minus strand of LPNX010227584.1, from coordinate 642,790 downwards.
CTGGTCAACTGCTGGGACCATGTATGTTGGAGACATTTACCACCATACACACTCATTTTGGTCAATTTGGCCTAGTTAAACCACTATCCTAAGTTTTATTGACTTAATTGACATCAGAGGAGCACTAAATGACATCAGCAAGATCACATGCACGCCTACCTTCAGTCAAGGAGGATAACTTAGTCTTCTCCTACATCTGGGGAGGCTAACTGGAGCACTCTAGGGGTGATCTGAGTGTCACAAATGCCCCATATTTCTAGCTAATGGTTACAATCAGTTAAATAGAGAAATGAAGGAACCTTCCTTCATTAAATCCATTATTTATTGATTATTTATTGAACTGGAGTCAATAAGGGTGCCTCCAACCACTTATGATGGTCAGTTACACTTGAGTTAACCTCATCAGGGTTCATTGGAGTCACTGATGCGCTACCACTTGTTGGCTGGCTTGCAGTGACATGTGTCTGAGCTACTTTCATTTAGACTCAGTCATTTATTGCACTCTGATTTCAGTTAGGGCTTAGTTGAGTCAATTAGGGTTTTGATCAGTGGTTAACTTGAGTGTTGACTATGGATTACATTCACTTAAGCTAGACTCACTCATTCAATTTGAATGAAATCCTTGGGAATTCGAATTGCTTTGTTATTCATGCTTGTAGTATGATCATTGTATTGTATTACTCATTCTTGATGTGAATATATAGAGCGCCTACTCATTTTGTAGCACTATTACACCATTTTCATGCCTTATTGTTATTAATCTCTTATGAGACTGTGTTTTAGTCCCTAGATTACTATAACAGATTAATAAGGTATCAAAGCTCATGGTGAGACAAAGCTCAAATCTCTCAAAAACAAGGTTTTTGATAGATCTTGCATGAAAATTGAGCAATAGCTCAAAAATCCAGCACTGCACCAGAAGCCAAGGCTTACCACTTAATACCCCAAGAAAGGAAATTGTTGATCAAGATTGCTTGATTGACTATGATGGCCATGATGAAAGCCTAAAATGTGCAAGCTGTCTGACCTTACATTTCCCTTTTTGTTGTGATTTTTCAGTTTTTTAACAAGTGAAAGCATTCGCTCCAACAGATTCAAATGGCTTCTTCCGTAGATATTTTGACTCCGTTCAATTTCCACTCATGGAAAGGAAATATGGAGATCCTGCTACATGCCATAGGAATCTATAGGGTCACTATGGACACTGAAGAAGAGCCTACTTCTATGACAGACAAAGCTAGATTCTCAAACAAGAAGGATGAAGCATTCGGATTCTTGTGCCTCTTTGTTTCCCGGGATCATATTTTCCATCTTTCAAGAATGAAGACTCCAAAGGAAATTTGGGACAAATTGGAAACCCTATATGGAAATCAGTATGATTTGAGATTTTACCAGCTCAAAAATGAATTGATGTCTCTCCATCCTTCCAATTTCGAGACCTTGAATGACTTTTTCACAAAGTTCAAGCACATTGGCTTACTATTGAAGCAATGCAAAGTGGAGGAGGATGATCATCTCATCCTCACCATACTCTCCAAACTTGGAGCTGCTTATTCAGTTTTTGTCTCTACATTCCGTGTGGGGAAGCTCACAACCCCTGGATGGAAGATGTCTACACTCAATGCCTTCATTGAGTCCCTAACAAGTGAACATGATAAGCTTTTCTAGATGGGGATCATCATATCCCCCCGTGATCAATCCATCCATATATCGGGGCCCAAAGATATGAAGGGTAAAGGAAAGCAGCAAAAGAGCCCAAAAACTAAATTCGAAGCTCCTAATCCCAAAGTTGAAAACCAGCAACATGATGAGTCTTCCAGCTCAAAGAAGAACAAAGGAAAAGGGCATCATGGAAAGGAAAAAGTCAATTGTTCATATTGCAGGAAGGGATTCTACCCTGAACATGCCTGCATGAAGAAGAAGCTTGATGAAGCTACCTTTCTCCTTGAGAGAAATCACATCAATCTTCCAGAAATATTTCAGAGGAGAGATCATCAAGATCGGGAACCACAACATGAAAGAGGTCATGCCCTCATGGCAAGAACTTCGAAGTCCAAAGCACTCTTGATTGATTCTAGAGATTCGAACCACATGATGGCTAAAAGAGACTCCTTCTCATACTTGGAGACCAGAAAATCCATCCCCATCCACATGGGAGATGAGTCCACCATCATTTCAGAAGGACAAGGTATGGTTGATCTTGAGAATGGATAATTTTCAAATGTTTTGTATGTACCGTCTCTGGCATCAAATCTCCTTAGTGTCCATCATATGAAACATACAGGAGTGCCTAAGATAGTATCTTTCAGCTCGAATGATGTTGAGATAATGGAACTTGCATCCGAGAAACTTGTTGCTAAAGGCCTTGCAAACCATCATGCAAAAGCCTATGATTTTTTCCACTTTGTGGCGGATGCAAAGCCCACCGCACTGCTAACTCATTGAAATGAAGTTAGTAGGTTGTGGCATGAGAGTCTTGGCCATCTCAACTTCAAATATTTGCAGCAATTATAGAAAAAATCCATGGTTGAAGGCCTCCCAGTCATCAAGGCAACCACTGGAATTTGCAAGGGCTGTGTGGTTGGAAAACACCCCGAGCACAAGTTCGATCGGGGGGAGGGAAACCGAGCTACATGCATCTTGGGGATGATACATTCTGATATTAGTGATATAATTCCTATCACATCCATAAATGGATCAAGGTATATTTTTAATTTTATTGATGATTTTTCAAGGTACACATGGGTCTTCTTTCTAAAAAAGAAGTCTGAAGTATGTGAAAAATTCACTGAACTGAAGGCGTTGATCGAGAATGCCTCTCGGATTAAGATCAAGATATTGAGATATAAAAATGGTGGGGAGTATGTCAATAATTATTTTCTACACATATGCTCCCAAATTGATACTCAGGTCCAACATTCAATTCCCTACACTCCCCAGCAGAACGGTGTAGCGGAAAGGAAGAATCGGTCTCTCAAGGAGATGACCACCTGTATGTTGAAATCAAAGAAGGGCTTTGCAGCCGTAAAGAATAGAATTCCTATTTATTGGGTATCTTGATGAATCAAAAGGTTTCAATATTCTAGATATCAAAACAAAACAGATCATCATCAGAAGGAGTGTCAAGTTCGATGAACCTCTTCAGGAGGTGGAACTAGTGAAGGAGAAAATTGCTGAATTTCCTTCCTATTCTACTAAATATTTGGATGATGAAATTGGGGGTGATGACCCTAATTTGGATTCTATAATTTATGATATTAGTGTATAGAAAACATCAGATGCTAAATCAGAACCTGAAGTACAAAATCATCTTCCCACATGGGCCTGACAGACACTCTCCTCCACAGGAGATAACATTGGAAATCTAGATGATCCAAGGAGAACCCGGTCTGATTTGGCAAAGAGCAGGTATTGTGCTCTCTTGTATTGATAATTTGATTTCCAAAAATTGTTATTTAATGATTAATTTAGACCCAAAATCCTACTACCATGCTCAAAAGGATTCAAGATGGCAAGTTGCCATGGATGAAGAGATGAATTCTCTTTAGAAAAACACTACTTGGGAGCTAGTTTCTCTTCCTTCGGGAAGGAAATTGGTTCAATGAAAGTGGGTGTTTTGGAAAAAGGTTTATGATGGTGGTAGCACCTGAAAATATAAGGCAATTCTGGTGGAAAAAAAATTCTCACAGCTCCAAGGTGTGGACTACCATGAGACTTTTGCACTGGTTGCAAAAATGGACTCCATCCGCCTAGTTTTGGCAATTTCAGCATCTAAGCACTGGGAAGTGCATCATATGGATGTTAAGTAAAAATTTATACATGGAAATATTCATGAGGAGATATAAATGAAGCATCCTAAGGGCTACATCTCTGATCCATATTTGGTTTGCAAGCTAAAGAAGTCGATATATGGGTTAAAACAGGCCCCAAGAGAGTGGTATTCCAAGATGGATGCCTTCCTTCTCTCGCAAAAATTCCAAAGGCGTAGATCAGATCCAAATGTGTATATAAAAAAGTATGATGGTAATTTTATTATTATTGTTTTATATGTTGATGACTTACTAATAACAGGTATCACAGTTGCTTCTATTTCAGCCATCAAAACTGCTCTCCACTATGCATTTGAAATGAGCGATTTGGGGCTCTTAAAACAATTTTTGGGGCTCGAAATTGAGCAAAATTATGATGAGATAATTGTCACTCAGTAAAAATACATATAAGAACTGATATTCAATTTTAACATGGCTGAATTTAGGCCTACACCATTCCCTTTCCTTTCAGGGATCAACCTTGAAGAAGGAAAAAACACACCTCCCATGGACTGCACTATTTATCGACAGCTGATTGGTAGCTTGTTGTACGTGACACATTATCAGCTTGATATATATTATGATGTGAATGCAGTATCAAGATACATGCAGAAGCCCCATGATCTTCATTGGAAGGCAACCAAGAGGATCCTCTAGTATATTCAGGGAACCAGGACCTTCGACATTCATTATGTTGCAGACTCCGAGCTAGAGCTGTTTGGATACACAGATTTCGATAGGGTGGGTGATTCTATTGATCATAAGTCTACTTCTGGATATGTATTCATGTTTGGTGGTGGCCTCGTTTGCTGGTATAGGAAAAATTAGGCTGCCATAGCATTATCTTCAGCAGATGCCGAGTATCAAGGAGCGGTGAATGCTTGCATCCAAGCAGTTTGGTTGCAAGGCATTCTTTCAGAGTTTGATCTTGGTAGTACTTTGTCCACTGTCCTATTTTGTGACAATCAAAGTGCTATTAAGATATCCATAGATACAGTTACCAGGAAGATGACCAAGCATGTAGAGATACACATGCACTATATCAGAGAGCTAGTGCATGACAGGACCATCATTCTACAATACTGCCTGACTGATGACCAAAATGCAAACATCTTCACCAAGAACTTTTCAGAAAAGAAGTTCACTTACCTCCGTTCACTGTTGGGGGTGAGTCCATCAGGGTGATCAGACTACTTTTAGTGTTCAGCTTGAAGGGGGGGTTTTCCCACTGGGTTTTCCCTCTTTTCCTCAGTTTGTTTTTTAGCATTGTTTTATATTCAGTATTGTACAGGGTGATCTATGGCCTTAGTTTCTGGGGCCCTAGCATTTTTATGCATTTTATGTTTTCTACTCCTCCCGAGTATAGCTTAAGGAGGGGTGTTGGAGACATTTACCACCATACACACTCATTTTGGTCAATTTGGCCTAGTTAAACCACTATCCTAAGTTTTATTGACTTAATTGACATCATAGGAGCACTAGATGAGATCAGCAAGATCACACCCATGCCTACCTTCAGTCAAGGAATCTAAATTAGCCTTCTCCTACATTCAGGGAGGCTAACTGGAGCACTCCGGGGGTGATCTGAGTGTCATTAATGCCCCATATTGCTAACTAATGGTTACAATTAGTTAAACAGAGCAGTGAAGGCACCTTCCTTCATTAAATTGATTATTTATTAATTATTTAATGAATTGGAGTCAACAAGGGTGCCTCCAACCACTTTTGATGGTCAGTTACACTTTAGTTAACCTCATTGGGGTTCATTGGAGTCATTGATGTGCTATCACTTGTTGGTTGTCTTGCAATGACATGTGTCTCAGCTACTTTCTATTAGACTAAGTCATTTATTGCGCTCTAACTTTAGTTAGGGCTCAGTTGAGTCAATTAGGGTTTTGATCAGTGGTTAACTTGAGTGTTGACTGTGGGTTACATTCAGTTAAGCTAGACTCACTCATTCAATTTGAATGACCTCCTTGGGAATTCAAATTGCTTTGTAATTCATGCTTGCAACATGATCATTGTATTGTATTACTCATTCTTGATGTGAATATACAGAGTAGCTACTCATTTTGTAGCACTATTACACCATTTTCATGCCTTATTGTTATTAATCTCTTATCAGACTGTGTTTTAGTCCCTATATTACTGTGACAGATTAATAAAGTCCTGAGAAGGTAAGCATGAAAATAGAGGCTGATTCTCAGTAGAAATTGAACGTGAGGGATATGAGGCCACATATCTTACCCGTGGTGGGGTAGTGTCTATAGAAACAATGGGAATCAATAAAGAAAGATCTGGTCTCTAGTTGGGTCAGGAGAGGGATCAAGAAAATCCAACTGATCAATAGTGACAAATTCTTCGCCATGATTAAAGTACATCACACGAAAGAATGTTGACACCAAATCTTGCATGGCATAGACATAATCATGCCCATGGAGCATATTAAAGTCCAACAAGTCTTCTATCACCATGAAGTCAACTAAGACAGCCTTACCACCCAAAGTAACAGGTGTTTGAGCAAGAATTCCCAAGGCTATACTAGTTCTTCTATCAAAGGCTAGTAACTGACTAGTTGTCGACACAAGGCTAGGAGATCCCATGCCTCACCAAGCATGAGCAGGCATTATACTAAGTGAGGCTCCTTCATCAATAATACAACAACCAATTGTGTACTTTCCAACTTTGACCTTTATTTAGAAAGGTGCGTCCGAAGGAAAGCACGGCTCAACTAGGATATTCCAATCAAAGGAAGCAATCCAAGAGCTTGGTGGGGTTTGATCCGAAGCGATTTCATTGCCCCCTTGTTTAGTAAGTTCTAAACTGGAAGTGAAGAAAATGTGACTAGTAGACACTTCACTCTCTGAAATAAGAGTGGGATTGATCGACAATGGAATCGATTCAACCACTTCGTGAAAGTCACTCTCCAAAGGGAGAGTGGGGTTGACCAAATATGACATTGGTTCAATCACATAAGGGTCACTCTCCGAAAGAAGAGTGGGGTGAACCAAAGAATGGAAATTTTTAACCACTAGATCAACCAAAGGTTGAGTAGGTTTTTGAGAAACTATAGTTTGTTTAGGAGGAGGAAATCCTTGAGTCTCGGACCACACTCTTCACACCTCTGTGATAGCAGGGCGCTAGTGAGTAAGATGATTTCCATTGCATAGATTACAAGGGAACTTAAGTTTGCACTTTTTATGACTATTTTTCTCAATGGTGTCAACATGACTAGCCGTGGCTGACTATTTTCTCTCAACATGACCTACAGAGGCTAAGAGTTTTCCCCCATCATGACCACCAAAGGCTGTGTGACTGGGTCCAACCTGACTAAGAGAGGATGGTTGTTGAAAGAACTAAGGATGTTAAAAAATGGGATGACCATGAAACCAAACTCTTCGAACCTCCATGATGGAATGGAATTTATAAGCAAGGTGGTCTCCCTCATAAATATTACAAGGGAACTTGGGATTTTGTTTTGAACGATTAGTATTTTCAACAAAGTCAACATGACTTGAAGTGGCTGAATTTTTTCCCTCAGCATGAACTACAAAGGCTAAGAGACTACCCCAACATGATCTACAGAGGCTGAGAGACTGAATCCAACATGACTTGCAAAGTTTGGATGGGCAGGATCAACATGCTTTGTAGTAGTTGAGTGTGTGCCCCCAGCATGACCTTCAGAGGCTGGGTGGATGGATCCAACATGACCTGCAAAGGTTGGATGGGGAGGTTCAACTTGAACATCACAGGTTGAACAGGTGCCCTTAGCATGAACTATAGAGGCTGAGTGACTGGATCCAACATGACCTGGAAAGGTTGGAAGGATCCCACTAGCATGATCACCAGAGGCTGGATGGTAAAGATCAACTTGACTTGCATAGGTTGAGTGCTTAGATCCAACATGACTTGTAGAGGTTGAGTGCTTAGATCCAACATTACTTGCAGAGTTTGGATGGGTTCCCCTAGCATGAATTGCAGAGACTGGGTGGTGATGTTCAACTTGACCTATATAGGTTGAATAGGTGCCCCCTTTTTATGTGTCTTCTTCCTATTCCTCCTTGTTTTACTCCTTTTAGACTGTCAGTTAATAGTATCAATACTTTCATCGCATGAGGTAGAAGGAGGAGGAGAAGCATCTATAGGTGAAGGGAAAGCAGCGTTTTGATGCCCTTAATATAAGGAGATTAGTTGAGAAGCATCAGGATTATTCAGGATAGTTGGAGTGGAAAACAACCACACCGGTAGACCTAATGTGAGTTCAAGTAGATTCAAGGTGGCCATCAAAGGAACACCAACATTCCACGTGAGAGGAACAGTACAAGGAGTTACCGACATGGGGATATCTTGGTTGGTTTTCAAAGGGGTGTTAGCCATAAATTCAAACAAGGAGACAAAGTATAGACAAACCACAAAACACTCACTAAAAAGTTCCTAAATCCCAACAGACAAACAAGTATAAGATATGCCTTCTAGAAGAAAGTTGATAGACAGTTACTTAGCATCTCTATGTATGTTATTAGGCACAAGTGAAGCAATCACCCAACTGCCCTCCCACACCTTCTATTGGGGTTAGCTTCCAAACTCGTCCAAGGTAGACCAGAAATAGCCTTCCGGTATACCTGTGTATGAACCCTAATGTCAAAGAGACTAAAGGCTACCGCAACTACACTGAGAGTCTGGGGGGGACACTCGCAAGCTTGATTCGTATGCATGGGTAGGGTAGCAAATCCCAAAACCCTGTCAACACCGGCACCACACGGGGCCCAAGAGGTGGTATTGACAGAAGTCCCCAGATGCATAAAAATCCTGGTATATGCTCGAACAAGGAATCAGAGGGTTATCTCCTCAGTCTAGGTCCTCGCGCGGCCTCATGCTTAACTCCTAAGTGAGAGGATCTTCCAGATGCACTCAATATAGAGGAGGGTTTACCTAGTGATTATCCCACAATGTCTGAAATCAAACACCTATGTATAGTTAAGACTCCCTAGTCCACAAGTCTAGCCTAAGCTAGTTGCTGAATGAACCTAAAAAGGAGAAACTTACTAATATTTTTTAATTGTGTCGTTCTTTTTAATAGGTTGTTTTTAGTCAGAGGAAATGGTGTGAAACTTATGTGATGTTATAGACTCAAAGTTGAAACAAAATTACTAATCAAAGAGAAATTAAATGCAAAAATAAAAAACTATTCTCTTTCTATTTTTAGAATAGAAATTTGAAAGCCACAAAAAAAACAATTTCTTTTTTTTTTTCAAAAATATTGATATGCAGTGCAATCTAGACTAAAAACCTAATCTACATGCATATAAAGAAAACTTTTCTTTTTTTTTCTTTTTCTTTTATAAATGCAAAAGAAAAACTACCTACAAACTAAATGTATGCAGATAACAAGAACATAGCAAAAAGAAATATGCCATATAACCACCAAACAGACTCTAGAATGCCCTAAAGTCAGTATAGACCCTACTTGGAACAAAGGCTTGCATAAAAGACAAGTCAACTATTTTGGCATGGTGAAGTTAACCAATAAAACAAGAAAGAAACAAATACCAATAAGATTCTGAAATCAGACAAAGACCATTGACAGAGGCTGACCAAAAACATAAGGAAAAAATCAAACCAAGCAAAGGGGGTGGTGGGGATGAGCAAAGAGAAAACCATAATTCTACAAAAAGACATACCACATAGATAAAGAAAACCCAAAAATTATGACACTAACTCCATTGAGTCGTGCACTTGTAGAGGACCCCAAAAGACCTACCAAACAGCCCTCAAATAGCAAAAAAAACCACAAAAATGAGGAAAAAACACTGTTTAGGGGCACACACGAGTTGTACTACTAACATGTCACATGTCATACATGGTTTGATAGTATAGAAGGTCTCATGTACAAAAAAATACACGTGACTGTGTAGTCTGCAACTCGCGTATGGCTGAGAAAAAGGCCCAAGAAAGGCCAAAAACTACCTCAGAAAGGCAGGGGAGGTGTACTAACATACTGAAAAGGTGTCCCTAAGTTGCAAGAAAGACCTGAAATCTTACAAAATACTGAAAGAAAGACAGATAAACCCTAAGCAGAAGAGGCATTCCCCAGCGGATTCATCAATTTTGTTGTAGAGGAAAGTTTCCTATGGCTAAGGTTTAAGAGGCCATCAACGTAATGGGGTTGAAAGAGAGATGCATATAATTCTGCAAGTAAATGTAAACAAGATTCATAGATTAAAATGGTTCATACCTTAACAAAAAAAGGTTGATCCAATCAGTCCTTTAATCTTCCTCTTGCTCCTCTTGCTCCAAGAGACCTGGAAAACAAGTTATACCTTCCTCAAACCATATAAACTATATGAAAGGAGATTATATTCAATGAAACATGAAAACATAATCTAATAAATAACATCATATAATCATAATCAGAGATTCAATATACAAGACACATTGATTTGGGAAGAATAAGGACATCACATCTTTATTAATCATGAAAACAAAGTACATGTATACCTTCTATTCAAGTTGGGCACCTCATCAAACCTTGATCTGGTTCTGTTGCTTCTCTTCTCCAAGTAACTCAGTCTCCAAGATTTGCAACATAAGGAGAAATATTCTAGGGGAAATGTGGGGGGAAAGAGAGTCTCAATTCCTCCAACATAAGAATGCAAAGATTCAAGTCCCCTCTCACGGACCTTCTCCCTCTCTTATATAGTGTTATGAAGAGTTAGGGACGAGGATAGGATCAGTTACAACTGAGGAGTTAGTTACATAGCCACCCAAACTACCCAAATTTTGAGAAAATTATTATTTTGACATCTACAGGAAAAACACATGGGTTTCAGAGACAACAGTCGCATGTTCAAGAGGTACATGAGGGTTGCAATGTAAATTATCGCATATTTAGGGCACACACGAGTATTATATATAACAAGGCGCATGCAACACGTGGGTTTCCTTAAGGAAAATCACGTGTGCATTAAAAAAATCTAATTTTTAGGGTACTTTTGGGAATTTCAAACTTTGGTGTCTTCTGGAAAGTTTTAGCTGACTCAAATACCTTTCCAACAATCTAAAGAAGAGTTCAAACGGAGTTACAAAACTCAAGATATGGATCCTCCAATTTAGATGGTTTTTCAATGACTTTCATGAAGTGTCATTATGGAAGTGTTGACATGCAACGGAATCATTGGAAAGTGGTCACAGGAAGAGATGTGTCATTTTGATCTATAACAACAGTGGGTGTTTACTCTACTTTCTTGAACCAATTTTGAGAGAGTTCGATTCCTTTCCAAGTTGGTTGATGGAGAGGCCATTTAGACCTATCAATGGATTTTATTGATGTTTTTAATTTGTAGGTTGAAGGTCCATACAGATCAAGTTCTCATTTATATACATATTATTTCATTCCTTCTTCTCCATTTGCCCATACTCTCATCTGATGGCACACTTGTTGGAGTGGTGCTTACACTTTGATGAATATATTTGATTCCAAAGCTTGGGTATATGAATATGGCTGTATACTCTTATGCCCATATTCTATATAATTCTAAATATAAGAAATACATGTGTCAAAGGATTTCATTCCCATGGTCTTGAATAACTAGTTTTCATGAATTTGGCTTTAAGCTTGAAAGAATTTTGTATTAGATTTGTATGAGGAATTTTCTCTGAGTTTGATGTTGTTAGGGAATAAAATTTTATTTTGTAGATGACCATTATATGTCATGTTACTATCTGTTGAGCCGCAAAGATACCACATTTTATTCATCTTTCACATACCATTTATTACCTTATTCCTATTTTATCCTTCCATAAAACCATTAATATCCATCATTTTCATGACTAAATAAGGGTTACCTTGTTATTTTCCAAAACATTTATTTTTGAGTATTTTGAGTGAATTTATGGTTAATTATTGAGAAAAATAACATATTTTCATTATACTTTAAAGTTGGATGAGTTTGGTGATGCTTACAGGTGTATTTGAAGACTTTAACAAGCTCAAAAGTCACCACCTATCCTCAAATTCGAATTTCATCCTCAAGATGTGGGCTAATTTCAAGGAGAAGATCATGGAAATGTGGAAAGAATACCTCATCCAATATTTGTTGGAGGATTTGTAGGGGTAAGTTGAGAGAAAAGTGGGTTTGTTGAGGATTTGAAGGGATAAGATGAGAGAATAGTGGATCTGTAATTATGATTAGTTATCTTGAATTCATGTATAAATAGGAAGGCTTTCTCCTCATTTTGGTTAGAGGCCTCTCCAATGGTTTGGAAGTAGAGAATAGTTCAGAGTTAGTCATAGAGTAGATTTTGATTGTTATGTAATGGAGATGATGCTTAGTGAAAATTATTTCATTCTCTCATGTTAATTTGAGTTTCTTTCTTATGAATTGATAGTATTGATTTTATGTGAGCTCACAAGTTAATGTTGATTGCTTTATATCAGTTTATTTTCTGCAATATTATGCTTTCTTAGATTAGATTCATTTCACGCAAATTTCCTACTTTTCTAGATTAGATTTCTTTTCATGTAATTTCCTATTTTTGCAAGCTTAATTCAATTTCAGTCGCATGTTAATTTCATTCACCTAGATTAAGTTAGCAATACTTTTCCCCTGCATATATTTTGTCTGTACCTCACAAGTTTACGCTCTCTCCAGGTTGACAATTAAATCGTTGGATATATGTTATAATTTGTTTAATGTTTTGCACCAACATTTTGGCACCATTGCCGGGGAGGTGCTAAAAGGGATCAGACTTTAGATAGGTAGATAGTTTGTTTTTTTACATAGAAAAGGGGAGGGGAAATGGTAAGATGCAAGGATGACTTCACTACATAATTTTTGGAATTGCCATGGTGTAATGGCCAGACACATCCACTTTAATGGGTCACCCCAAAGCCTTGTTGTTTTCACAAGCGTGTTTATTTTTCTGCAAAGTATTTACTTTTTCTGCAAGTGTGTTCTTTCATTTTATGCAAATGCGAGTTTGTTTTTATGCAAATTTCCCTTTCAATTTTCAGTTTGGATTGCTTTCATTTATGGGCTAGCCTTTATTTCATACTGACTTGTTTTTAATTTTGTATATGCTAATTTTTGTTTTGTATAGATTTTTGTGCACTTTTAATTTCTGTTTTTGCACTCGTTTTGTACTAACTCATTTTGTACTGTCTTTTGCATTTTTCATGTACTTGTTTTTCATTTTTTTAAGCATTTGATTTGATGAGCGTAAGTTTGGAATTACTCACTGTTGAGATCCTTGCAAAAGTCGAGATCTCCTCTTCTCAAGAAGAGGAGATATTGACTGCAATTAAAAATGCAACCACTCCTCCAGAAGCAAAGGAAGAATCAACATCTGAAGAATTCTATACATCTGATAAGAAACAAGCATGCGAGAAGGAAATTGAGGAGGATGAAGAAGGGATCTCGGGTGATCATCATGCAAACGAGAGCTGCATCAAACAATGTTTCCAAGTAAGTACTAGTTTAAATCAGTTTTGTTTTTGCTTTTATTTCATTAACTTACATTTTCAACATTTAGTTTTGCATATTTTTATACATTTTAGATTTCATTTTGTAAAATTGTATGTAAACATTCTTTTACTGCTTTTACATGTATGGTTCCACTAGAAATTTCACTACACATAAATGATTGTAAATTTTAATTAAAGTAAAGTAGGTAGGTTTTGGTTTCTTTCAATTAGCATGTAGGATGCTTTCCTTTAATTTGATGTAATGTTTCTATTTGTTAAAATTTTTACTTTTAATTATCTTAAATTACTATTTTTTAATTTTGTTAGGAATTAAAAAAAATAGTTTTAATATTTTAAATCTAAAAAAATTTTATGAAAATTTTTACCTTTTTTTTTTTTAAATAAATTTTCTGGTCATATTAGGAATAAAACAAACATTGGGAATTAATTTTTTCCTAAATATATGAACAATTAGAAAATAAAATAAATTAATTAATAAACAAATAATAAATAATAAAAATCTATATAATTTTTGTTTTAGTTTTAATATTTTTCTTTGTTTGTTTTAGTTTAAAAAAAAATGATAAGCAAATTTAAATCAATTTAATCAACAATTTTTAATTTAAAAATTATAACAAAATTACATAGTTCTTCGAGGCATTATGTTTAAAAAAAAAATTAAATTAAAAATTAATAAATTGTTTAATATATAGTTGGTTTCTTTGTTAAGNATATATATATATTAAAACAATACCATTTCTAAAACGTTAATATTAATATTAAAAAGAAATAATACTTTAAAAAAAATTATAAAATAAATAGAACAAACAAAGCCTTTCAGCCTTCAATGCGCAGCTTGCAAACAACCTTCCATTCGCAACCTGCAAACATAAAATTAATATCTCTCCATATTTGCGCTCAAAGGAATTTCAGTTGACTATGTAAAAATCATTGGGCTGCAATAGTATCTCAGCCAGGTCCGAGTCGCACCAGCAACACCTATTAAAACTTAGTTAACCATGGAAATATAAAAAATGATAAAATTATCAACTAAGTGTTAGAGATGCTAGATCACTAGTAAGTATTCCTGTAAATCTAAAGCTTGTTAGATAAAAAACAAACTTTTCAAGGCTATTCATGATTTCCCTTTAGCTATCATGGGTTATAAATGAAACGGTCTTACCTATGTTTTCGCCTAGATCTTCTGTTGAGAAGGCTTCCACCGTGTTTAAACTTAGATATATGCTCTGGAGTTATTGGTGATTTCAGCCATCGAAACCTTGAAACCTGCATTCAGGTGCAGAATTTATCTCATGCTAAGAAACCATGCGACATATGTGATTTCCAAGATCGATACCCCTTCTCTTACGACTGTAATCTTGTGGAGTCTAGAAAGATATCTTATCACAATATAACTAGTCAGATCCCTTGCTTAACAACTTACCAAATCTCAGTTGTCTATGATCGTTGAATCCACGACGCTCGAGTCCTACAAGCAAAAAAATTATCTAACAAATGGATTTAACACCCTGTAATTAAATCTTCAAGAACTGTCAATGATCACAGATTGACAGATGGAGAAATGTGATTTTTTCATTCATTTCATCTTGTTAGTCTGTACTTGTTGTGCGGGCTTAATTTAAGTGCTCCTGGGTGAAACATTTGTGTCATGTGGATTGCAGCGTTCATTGGAGTTTTGATTGAATTTTTTCAATGATTTTGACTATTCAGTTTATTACTGGTCATCTAATTTTGGTTATTATCATTCAAAATCAATAATATACACAACGATTCATGCAACACAATGTTTTAATAGCAATAAGTATCTCAGCAACACGGCCATTACAATAAACTAGTTAACTGATATTTATCCGTGAACCAATTTTTCTTTATTTAGATTTGGGATGTATTGTTTTTCCACCGAAACAAACCGGTGAGAATCGACAACGTGGATTTCCACTAACTGCTTGGATGAAATTGTTCTTCTCATTGTGAACTGGTCTCCTTTTTAAATGAGTTGGTTGCATTAATCTAAATGCACTTAACCGTCTCCTAGTTTGACAAGAATCGAGACCGACAATAAGCTTCTTCACTTATGCTATTTTCCCCACTGCTTTTACTGCTTGGCTTCGGTGCTTTTCCAAGCACCTTACCTACACAAACTGCTAGAAAAAAGTTCGTTCCAACCCAATGCTTTTTCTACCTTGGTTATGCGTTAGCAAGTCCCTAATCTCAACCTTTATTTCTTGCTAATCCCTTCATGGTATTTATATTCCTTCAATCTTTGAATAGCGAGGGGAACAGTTGTTCCGCAACCCAGCTATTACGAAAATCAAACTGAATGAGATAAAAATCCAGTTTCAATACAATGGATAGATCAGGTAATATCCAAGTGAATAAGGTGGGTACAACCAAGTAGAAAACATGAACTATAACTGTTCATTGTTCTTCTTTCATGGATGGTGTATGATTCGTCTGAGGTGGGTGATTGACAATTTGTGTGTGCTTGAGAGGATGGATTGGATTTTCCTTGTGCCAGTATGGTTCTGCTTGTTACCACAATTGCGCAAATATGATTAGACAATTGTGGATGATCTTGGTAGATTCGATAGTTATATCAAATATAGAATATTGGTATGAAACCACCTACTGATTCACAATAAAATTCTATGATCCACGCTAGAAAATCTTGATGTATTTTAGATCTTCCTCTCCAGATCTATGCAGTTGCATAGTGATGTACTTGTGCATTGCATTTCTCACCTCTACATTTCCCGCATTAGAATTTATACCAATCATGAACACTCCCCTTCCACTTGAACTAACATACAACCAACACTTTTCTAGGGTTTAAGTTCCCCCTCACATTAGTTTCTATCCTCCTTATGTAGTCTCAAAAATCTTGTTGGATGTCATGATTTTGTCCTTATGTTTATCGTATTTTTATATTGATGTGAAATTCAATATCAAAATTCAATAGGTAAATTCAAATTTCATCATAGTTTCAACCATTGGTTATTGTAATTCCTACTATGGGTTGTTCTAGTTCTAAGAAAAGAATGCATAAATGGTTGTTTATGCCCCAAGAAAAAGTCAAATATAGTCTCCCTAGATATAAGTAGTTGATTATGCAATAGTGAAAACATGTCTCACAGTAGACAATAACACACCATAGTTTTGACGATTGTTTTAAGTTCATAAAAAGTTCAATTACACTTAACTTTAAAAAAATTATAGCCAATATATTATTTGGGTATTTGGTATCTAAGATATTTGGATATCCAATATTTGTGTTTTATTTTCCTTTCTATTGCATTCATCAGATATCAAATATCCAACTATTGAAATATATGGGATCCGAGTTTTACACCCAAACATTTCTATTGCATCCATTTTATATTTGATATCTGGATATCAAATATACGGGTTTTCTTATTTATCTACCCATATAACATTTTTTTTGGATAGTTGATATCCAAGATTCGATATCCAGGATCTGGATTTCTATTTAGCTTCACCCCAACAACAATGGCCCATCTTCCCCTGGAGCTTCTGATAGTATGCCTTTCAGGCTATATTTTTGTGAAACATGAAAAGTGTCTTCTTAAAACCAAATAAGTAGTACCGTATCGCCTATCATCCTTTCCTGTCACAGTTTCCCTTCCCGTTACATATTTCCAGACTGAGAAGCAGAGATAGAGGGCAGTTTTGTCATGGAATGGACAGTTCGACTCAGACTAGTTGTTGGTGGTCAGATCCAAGCAGACGTCGCTTAAATGAGGTAAAGCATGCGAGGGGAATTAAATGAGATGGTTGGAGCAAAATTATGAGTCCAATGGATTGCACCGTCGACAAAGTTCAGAATTTCAATTTAAATAATCCTATAATATATTTAATGGATGTTTTTGTTTGATATATGGAAAGTTCATAATTTCAATTTTGTATTATCATATTGTCAACTTTTTAATTGACTCGCTTTTGATTTGTTCGATATAAAGTGCTACAAATCGTAACTTTATCTCAATACATTATGATCGATTATATTTATGTTTTGATTTGTGGGGACTTGAAAATATCTAACATTGTATTCATATAAAATCATTTATCAAGTTTTTGTATGATTTGTGAAGCACTATAAATCCAAATGGTATATTTATGTTTTGAAATTACATTAAAAATTATCATAATATTATTTAAGTTGTGACATTATATTAAAAAATATAATACGAAATTAAAAATTATCATAATATTATTTAAGTTGTGACATTATATTAAAAAATATAATACGAAATTAATTGACATGTAATACCTTTATGTGAAGAACTCGTGCTTTTGGTAAAAAGTGTAATTATTTCTCATAGTAACAAATACGATGCTTTTTCACCACAATATTTACTTATTCATGGCATCCAACTCACATAAAAAATAATAAAAATAAAAATAATTATAAGTATAATAAAAATAATTATAAGGTGCAAAAATGGATTATGAACCATAAGGCTATAAAATAAATGTAAAACAACAATCATATATACATAAAGTTAAAGTGGATAGTGTGTGCAAGCTTACCGATACTTTCGGTTGTTATTTTATTAAAAAAACCATTAATATAATATTATAATAATAATTCTATGCATACCTTATTCCACTTTTTTGTATGGGATTAGCATAATTTTTTTTTTAACATGTATATATAGTTAATATTTATAGATCAGCATAATTTATTTTAACTTTTAGATAATAAAATATGTATATATATAACAATAATTAAAATACACAAAAACAATTAAAAATAAAATGTTTAGGTCGAACATGAAATAATGTTATAAAATTAATATGCATCTTTGAATCGAAGGTAGCTGCTATCGCAAGTATGCCTTGTTTTTAATTTTTATTCTAGCATAGTGGGACCTAGCACATCTTCAGTTGGGGTTTGGGGGGGGGTATCCACATGGTCATTGAAACTGCTAAACTTATCATAGAAATCATTTATTTCTCACACTCCTCTCTAATTCAGATCATTAAGATAGTCTACTTTTAGAGGGGTCGACCACTGAAAGGGTCGACCCTCTCTCCCTATTGTGCAATCATCACATAAAGATGCATATTCATATCTATATACACAAACTTATAAGATTAAAATAAACACATAAAAATTGTTTTTGTAAATAAATCAAATTTAAAAAAAATATATAAACAAAACAACTTCAGAAATAATAATAAAAGGATTATGATAACATTACAAAAAAAAAAAAAAAATTAAATTAAAAACTAAAAACATATAAATAAATAAAAAGCATTAGGTAACAAATAATAAAATTAAAAACTACATTTGAAATCTTCTCAAATTTTATGATTGTTGTGCTAACTTGTTTTCGCAAGTTGCTTAGAAACAGGTTTTGACAAGAAGGGTTGCTTAATATGCATTGCTACTTTCAGGTATAAGAGCATTTTATTTATTTTAACTTTTTATTAAGCACATAATTTCATGTATTTTCAATGCTCTCACAAGTTTGTTGCAAGAAAATGCTAAACTTTTGCAGATTTAAAGACAAACGTATGGTGTGCAGAAGTGATTTCCAGAATTGTAGAAAATTTTCAGAAAAATGTTCCATTGAAAGCTTGAAGAAGTTGAGTTTCCACTATGTATGTCATGACATTTTGCTACCACAAAGAAGCCCTTCAGAAACCAATTATTCCATGGCATGATTACTTACCATTTTTCCTTCCAAGATTATCCATCATCCATGTCGAAGTCTACTTTTTCACTGCCTTATACATCATGATTTCCCACATGTCTACCTTTCTGAGTGGCACACATTTTCCTCATTTTCAGTTTATCTTTTTCCTTCTGAATAAAACCATTCAGCTTCTTTTCCATGACTAAATTGCTTTGTTATCACTGCCAGAAAAATTGTTTGACCGTGAGATATTTCATCTATAGTCCTACCACTCATTATGTACAACTCGTGTTGACTGATGTGGGATTCCTTAAGGCCCATGTTTCAACAAGTCTTTCTCCATAGACCTCAACACATTATCTGGGATAGAGAATAGAGTTCATTGTTAGTACCATGAGGCTTGCATGCCTTAATGGCAAGTCCTCTCACTGACAATCATGGGAATACATCAATGTCCCTTGATCATTATATCTTGCAAGTGGCTCGACATCAACTCCTTTATTCACACTTTGCATGATGTACTTAGGTACCTTGGCACTCATTGACATCAATGGTGAGATTGCCTCGCATTGGTTAACGACATTCATCAATGGTCGGTAATCCAATGGATTCTTTCCATGTTTGACATTGACACATTTATTCACATGGTAAGAATTGTACCATCGGGTTTTGTAGCAGGCGAAGACTATATACTTTTCATGACTCCATCAGTAGTTTCACGGAAGCATACTCCAGCCATATCAGAGTACCATAGTTCTACTTTAAACTCTCATCTTTTACTTCATCCAACCAAGCAGCAATTTGCATCCTTCACTTCACACTTTATGATCCAGCAGCAACAGCCACATTCCTATTGCATAATTCATCAACTTTTTGGGAAAGTGGAGGTATGTTGTTTTCTAATCTTTAGCCATGTAATTCCTTAAATGCTAGAGAATGAATGAATTTGTAAAATTCCCTCACTACATTCCCTTTCTCCTTTTCATAAACCTAATACATTTTAAGTTGCAGGGGGGGCGATTATTCATTACCATTTTACATATCCATCATCTCATTTACAATTTATCAACATGTCTTTCCCAAACTATGATTTGTAAACATTGCTATATCTATTGGCATGATTCATAATATGAAGAAAGGGTTTTCTAATATACATTGATGGTTCATCATTTCCAATGCATGAAATCTTATGTATTGCAACAAAAATACAAGTAAAAGAAATGA
>LPNX010227584.1:582225-622304 GCA_001517045.1 Pseudotsuga menziesii | reverse complement strand
ATCTTGAATTCATGTATAAATAGGAGGGCTCTCTCCTCATTTTGGTTAGAGGCCTCTCTAGTGGTTTGGAAGTAGAGAATAGTTCAGAGTTAGTCATAGAGTAGAATTTGATTGTTATGTAATGGATATGATGCTTAATGCAAATTATTTCATTCTCTCATGTTAATTTGAGTTTCTTTCTTATGAATTAATAGTATTGATTTTATGTGAGCTCACAAGTTAATGTTGATTGCTTTATATCAGTTTATTTTATGCAATCTTATGCTTTCTTAGATTAGATTTATTTCACGAAAATTTCTTGATTTTCTAGATTATATTTTTTTTCATGTCATTTCCTGTTTTTGCAAGCTTAATTCAATTTGAGTCACATGTTAATTTCAGTCACCTAGATTAAGTTAGCAATACTTTGCCCCTGTGTATATTTTGTCTGTACCTCACAAGTTTACACTCTCTCTGGGTTTAAAATTAAATCATTGGAGATATGTTATAATTTGTTTAATTTTTTGCACCAACACTATCTTAAACATTTATTCTATTGTCCATGTGCCACACCTAAGCTAGTAATGCAATTTCCCCATAAGAAATTTCCATGAAAGTTACCATACAGATATTGTGCCTCATAATTAGTTTGAAGAGATTAATAACCATGAATAATGATAGTGATTTATGTATTATAAGCATCTCCATAATATTTTGTGAAATTTGGGATGGTCGTACTACATTTAGAGATCCAAATGCATCATCTACCCTTGGGGGTTTTAACATCGAGTTCCCTAGTGTTTTTGCCCTTCTTTCCCTCGGGCCAAAAGCAAGTTGCATAAGTAATTGGAAAGTGAATGAGGATTAAAAATATTCATTAGGATGTCATAAGACCCCTAAATCCATTCCATACATAATTTGAATTTATTTTTGTGCATTTGGATCAACTTGGGTTTCATTACTCCAAAGCTAGAAATTGGCCAAAATAGTGCAAACTTGAATAACATGTCAAAATGAGTTTTTTATTTGACCATTGATTGTATGAGGTATGTTATGATGTTTTAAAACCCACAGGTTCCTTCCATAAGAAAATTAAAAATGTTCGATGGTGTTTGAAACTAAACTAATAAATACTAGTTTACTACTTTTTCCTAGTTTCGAAATTAAAAAAAAGTATTGAAGGAGGAGGTCTATGATATGTTTATGAAAATCCATCAGCCACAACATATTAAAAAACAAATTGTTTTCTTTCTTCTCATAAACCAAGTTTTATATCCTTAGTAGGAAACAAATACCGAAGATATCATCCCGACAGAGGAGGACCTCGTCAACAACACCTGCAATGTAGATGCAGTCTTACCCGAGATATCTTATTGGAAACTTCCATAACCGGGTTTCTAAAGTTATGCGGGGATATCTACTCATGCAATAATTTATCATATTGCTCGACCGAATTTGGGGATTATACTTTGTATTTCTTGTCTATTCATTCAATATAATAGTCTATTTACCAGTCGACACATATTACAATATTCAACATAAAATCCTTATCACAGATTCATTCAATAAGAGGTGTGACACATGCAAATATGGGATTATTCATAAACATATGCGATGTGAAAAACTTATATCTACTTATTCATAACATACATGCATTCTACATAAACACATAAATCAATGATAAGCATAGATAACAGTTAACGTGGAAACCCATTTGGGCAAAACTACAAATGCGCTCTTCATCTGGCATGAGAAATATGTTAGCACCTTTTTCTACACAATGAGCTTGTAGAGACTTCTCTAGATATTCTTTACAACTCATATAAACTTCTCTCCTCTCATGCTCTCATGTTTTTGGACTATGTATTTCTTCTCTCATTCACTCCTTTATCAATCCGCAGACATCGAGGATCAATCCTCTAGCTAAACATATATCTTATTCCCTCCTCAACCTGTACAGTGACTTAAACAACTAAAAATAGACAAACAACAAACCAACATCAATGTCACACATAGATTGGGTTTCCCCTTTTATAATATTCTACCTATCTTAATCAACCAACTCTTTTCTATTAGCCGAAAGGATTTCATTTCTATTCATGCATTTAGTTACAACGGACAATAGGAACTATCATCCCAAAAATACAATTATGATTTATTACCAAAAGTGTGCTTTATTCTAGCTAACTTCTTACCCACGATCAGTTGAATTCTTACCCACGATCAGTTGAACTATCCTTTTCATCAAACTCATAAAATCAAACTATGAAGGACCCTTTATGGGAATGAACCCCTCCTTTCTCAGGTTCATAGAACATATGAGAATGGACTCATCCCTTGATGATATACAATGAGTGTTTGTTACCCTCTTTGAACTCATAAAAATGAAAAGAGGTACTCATCCTTCGTGATGGGGAAATTAAGGAAAGAGTTTGTATTTTGTTATGGCAGTACATAGTCACTCTTGAACATGGAAATCATTTGCATATGCATTTCATTACTTGGGTATTCCATTTGTCTTCGAGTCCTGTTGATTCCATGAATTTTCTTACCTCGATCGAGTTTTCTAAGAATACTCTTGTTGTTAGTTTTATTGGGGGATTGTTATCATTCACGTGTCATACTTCCAAGTCATTCCATGCCTATGTTCAAGAGAGGTTTGGTCATTTGTTAACTATTTGCAGTCAATTTACCTTCTATCATGTTGGTCATCTCTAAGTGAGTCTTGTACATCACTCTGTTGTCCAGTTTTCTCTAAAAAATATTTGATCGAGTTTCATGTAGATTATGGGGGATTCATCATGGACCTCCTTTGATGAGTCTATTCCTATAGACTTCGACACCTCATCCAAGAATTAAACTTAGGAACCAAGACAAGTACCTTGGGCCTGCATGCCTTAATGGTAGGTTACCTCACTTTCAACACGAGTTTACCTCATTGACTCTTGATTGAAATATCCTACTGAGTGTTCGAATACAATTCCTTTATTCACACTTGGTAGGTTGTACTGAGATACCTTGGGAATCATTGACATCAATGGTGATTTCCCTCGCACTTGTTAATAGTTTACATTAATGACTAGTAATTAAATGGTTTCTACCATGTTGAACGTCAAGACCTTGTAATCACATGGTTAGATTCGTATCGTTGTGGGTTTGGCTTGTAGACCCTAGGTCATCTTATATTTTTCCCAGGTTGCGATGGAGTTTGTTTTGATTCATATTACACAGATTCACTTTGTATTGTTATTGGTTTTGTTATCATCTCATCATGGATCTACGCTTGTCTCTAGTAGCCATGATTGTGTTCACTCGGTCTCTACTACCATGGATATGCATTGTATTGGTTGGCAGTCATGTTATGAGTCATATGCAATATGAGTTAGTTGTAATGCAATAGCTTCTAGCCAACATCCTTGCCTTCGATTTCTTCACTTTGTAAATAATTCTCCCATCGCATTCCTCTAACTTCATGCTTTGGGGGGCATTCTGTTACACCAAAATATCTTCATGTTGATCCATGTGTTAACCCTATGCCTAATCCATAAAGTTATCTCTGCTAAACTAGGTTGATTTGAGGTTGTTCCTACCCTTTTTACCCTCTCTAGAAGGAAGTCACTTTTTCCCTTCATGATAGGTGCACCAGTGGCGCTCTTTCTCTTAAGAAAAGGTGCATCGGTGCTGTTTCTCAGGATTAAACACCCTTGTAACCTAGGGTCTGGGGTTACCAACTTACTTCTAACCTCGTGGAAAATTAGATTTAATAAAGTACATAAAGGAAATATGAATAAATACTTGACTCACCCGATTACCGACAGTTGATCCAAGCTTGATCTTCTTCCGCTCTGCTTCTCTCCAAAGCTTTTAGGGATGCACATCCTTCACCTACAAAGAGAAAATTCTCCAAGTACAATCTTATACATGTATATTTGACAGGTTAGATAAAAAATATATCTAGTGCTTAATCGAATATATTCATCAACCATAATACATGAAAGAGACTCAACACAATGTTGGAAGAAGAATTCTCTTTATTAACAATCAGTGAATGAGAGAAGAGTACAACCCAATGCTTAAGACAAGGACTCCTATGCAACCAAAGGACTCTGATTTTTGCTGCTCCAAGACTTCTGAAGATATACCACCGGCATAACTTTGCTCTCCAAACTTGATTGATCAATGCCCTCCCCAAGGCCTCTATTTATACTTTGGGAAATAGAGTGGTTTCGAAGGTTGAGGTTGAGATAGTTGGGGTGGTTAATGATTAGGGCCCAACTAATCTCCATTAATCGTGATTTATATTTTTTAATGTCGAATCAAGGTGTACGCGACTATTAATATATGCAACCCGCATATGACACATGAGTTTCTTAAAGGAAACCCGCGCATGCTGATGTACACGAGTTGCAATGGAGATAGTTGCATACAGTACACGAGTTTTCAATGGGAATAGTCATGTACATATGCGATTTGCAATGAAGATAGTCGCGTATTCCATTCAACTCTTAGAAAAATAATATGGCAAGCTGGTTGAAGGGTAAATGCATCTCATGTCATGCCCATCTATAGTGTTTTGGAAAACTTCAATCCTAAGTTTTCCTTTTGTGTACCAACATAAGGAATGTCAGAACTTGGATGAAGAAGTGCCATTTGGGTTGATAACAGAAGCCCCTAATGTGTGAGGTTAGAGGGAAATGAAGGCCGAAATACATTATAGTATGGGTACAAGACCATGTATATTAAAAAGGTGGATAAAAGCCACAATATACAATAATGATGAGTCTTCAAAGATATAGAATCCGTGTAAGTGACCACAACATAATATTACGCAACCTAGTCCATAGATGTGAAACTAAGGTCTTCGTAAAAAGTCCCAAAGAACCAGTACAATCCAAGCCATGTGAATAGATGTTATTAAATTTGAACATGGATAGGATTCAACAGATTGTTAACCAATAGGTGATAATCGACAACTAAAGCAAAGGAATTCACCGATAATGAAAGTGAATCCTAATGTATGATCGTCAAAACTCTAGGTCTTCATCATCAGGAAGTGCTGATGCAGAACCATACTATGAGAAGGAAGGAAATAGATCCTCCAATGGATCACAAGAGTGACTAGGAACTAGGTAAAGGAAGGGAGACACAAGTAGTAACGGATACCGCAATGATGGAATCAAGATATAGATCAGATATAGGGTTAAGTCCTTGAACAGTGATCATGAAACAGAGATGACCCAAGGAAGATTTTAACTTTACAAATAGTAAAACTAGAATTATCTGCCATGCAGGAGACATGATCAGATTCCCTAGTTAGAAATGACAAGAGGAGGAGTAAGAAACTCGAAGTAATAGCTGAACTGAAAGTGAACATTGAGACATGAGTATCGGAAAAGATAGAGAGTGCTATGTTCAAGGAGGACATGCTTCCACTGATTGAGAACCAAAATAAAACTTCTTCCTTACCTTCCCTGTTAAAATTTAACGAGTCCAGGAAAGTCAACTCGAGTCTCTCTTCATTTTTTGACAAGTTTAAGAGAAGAGGGAATAATGCTTGATAGTGTCACTGGTTCATGGATTTTATGAGCCGAAACTAGTACATGCTCACTTGGTGTTTTCATATTTAGAGAGTCTGAAGACTCCAAAGAAGACTCCAAGGGGGTCCTTTTTCATCCAATTTAGTCTCCTAAGATCGAAAAATTATAAAACATGCAACAAGAGAACTCTCTTAACTTCCGTAGAAGAAAAGGTGAACCTTTTTCATACTTAGTCAGGGAGGTTCGAAAAAGGTTAAATTACCACTTTCCCAACGCTCCTTCGAGAGCAGCATATAGCTTGAGTTTTACGAGTGTGAAGGAAATTAAGATCACTTGGAAAGATCCATTTGAGTACGAGAAATGGGGCTTACAACAATAAACTTGATGCTTTGTTCTTGGTGTTTAAAAAGCATGACAAAGAAAAAAAGTACACTCGAAATATTTTTCATGTTTGGGTCCAAAGCACAAAAAAGAGAAAACTAAGCTCATACCGAGATTTCATTTTCCATAATTTTAGTCCCTCTGTTGGGCTTAGGGCAGACCCAGGTTTTATACCATTAACTTCACACCAACAAAAAGACCCACAGTGTTGGCCCTTTCGGCAACAACTTGCGAACAGGTTGCAGTCTCACCCAAAACAGCTATGGGGTGCCGCAGAACCAAGTTTATGCAAGAAGAAGAGGGATATTACTGTACCTTTAGCCTTAACAAATAATAATTATACAATACAGAGCTTCGACTTGTACTTAAATAGCTTCGCAGTTAGATGAACAAATAGTTTCTTGCTTAACCCTTAACTGGGAATTCATAGAAAAGTTATTATTTAGCAGTTATCTCACTTTGTCAATTATCTACTTATCAATGGATAAAATAAAACCATAATAGAAACAACACAAAAGAACCACAACACCAAATATAACATGGTTCACCCCTAGTGTAGGGGCTGCGTCCACAAAACTGCGCTTTTATTCAACTTTTTTAACAACAACAGTCCTGATATGCGCACTCAACAACAGATCTGCCCTTCAAGTCTAACTTTGCACTTAGCTGCAGTTCCTTTCTTACAATCTCTAAGCTGCGCACTCAACTATAGTTCCTTTCCTTACAAAACCCTCTGTGCACACAGCTGCAGAGGTCATCCACGCACACAGCTGGGACTTGCCTTAAAACCCAAAAAATAGATCCAACTTCTTCGCATCATATGATCCTCATTTCATTAGATGATCTTGACATTTTTACATGAGTGCCTATTTATATAAGTGCACTATTACAAAATCATGGGCTTACACCTAAAAATTATGGACAATTACAAAAAGAGGGCTTTGACTCAACCCCGACACTGCTAAGACTATTTTGATTCGCAACTCTGCTTACAAGATTCCACAAAAACCATGGAGTTACCAAATTTGAGGACCGTTAAGGTGTGCGCCCCAACAGGCCCCTAAGACTCACCAATGTCCCGTCCCAGGACACTTTGCTACTTGTCTGGTGGGAGAATTTTGTTGGCAAAGATATTAAACTGTTTGTGGAGGCTACGCATGATATATTCGGCTGCTTGCTCCTTCTATATGATCTCCTTTTTCACTCTGTCGGGTTCTGTATCCATCTGCATCTCTGTAACCATCATCTTTAATTCTCCTGCCCTCCTGCTCCCTTATATGTCTGTCATCATCGTCATCCCTTCTGCTACTTCTACCATGGCCGAAGCTTGCTTGATCCTTCATCCTTTCATCCTTAGCAGAATACCTATGTTCCTTATGTTGATGTCTTCCTTCGCAATATTTATGATGGTCATGGAAATCATTGGGCTTTCTAAGTCTATAAGCGACCCCATCCCTCGAACTGCCTCCCGTTCATGTCTTATCAAACATTTGACCATCCCCAACTTTGGGTCCTTAACAGACGGTACCCCTGGGATTGCATTCCAATGTACTTTTGCATAAGACAAATAGCATGCCTCCATT
The DNA here is from genome assembly GCA_001517045.1 of Pseudotsuga menziesii. Lineage (NCBI taxonomy): Eukaryota > Viridiplantae > Streptophyta > Pinopsida > Pinales > Pinaceae > Pseudotsuga > Pseudotsuga menziesii. Next base: position 614,824 of record LPNX010227584.1, on the reverse strand, counting down.
CTGCTGCACCAGGAGGATACATCTCGGGATCCTCCAGAGTCTTTCCTGAGGGCTTGTGCCTTTCTTCTTTCTATTTAGAGCGAACTTCTGCCTTAAATTTCTTCCTGGTTGAACATGTCTGCATAGGTCGATGCTACAATGGTGGAGTTTAGATGTAGGTGGATTGCTGATAAGGTTCTGCAGACCTCTCTCCCTGAACTCTCGTAACAATTCCCAGACTTCGCAATCATTCGACATAGTATTAACTGTAAGCTTCAAGGAAATGTGTAATGCAGGAGTCATAGGCCTGTGTGGCTTCTTATAGAATCCCATGACAAAATATTCCATCATGGTGCATTAAGGACACCAAATCTGATGGAGCAGCGGTAAATCCTGTTCACACGGCACTAGATTTCCCAAAATCTCATCACTATAATCAGTTAAGGCAGCTCACGTGCTGGCGCCACCAAATCTAGTTTGTCCCATCAGTCACATTTTAGGCTGCGACAGACCTTTCTTCTTCAACACAACCACTAAATTTAGCTTCATCAATAGACCTTCGACACAATATTGACCTTCAACCCATCCTGACACAAGCTCCAATAGAAATTCAACCTTCGACAGCCTTCGACACCTCATAAATTTGAGAACAACTTCATTATAGTCAAGTACCCAATTTCAACTGTTCCTGGTACTTAGACTCTCCTTCTTGCTGTTACTTCTGATTAGGGGGTCTAGGCTTGTCCCTGTACTTCTTTAATCTACTTTCGTTCACCATGGAAGGTAAAATTTCTCCATTCAATTTAGTTAACTGGACTGCACCACCATCGGTAACTTCTTGAACTATGTATGGTCCTTTCCAATAGGTCTTGAACTTACCTGGGAACTTCATGAATTTATTGTCATACAAGAGCACAAGATCACCAATCTGGAATTACTTCTTCTTAATGTGCCTATCATTCCATGTTTTTTCTCTAGACGGTTTTCCTATCCTCTGATAGATATCGTAGCTGTGGCAATACTCTCTTGCATCCTTATGAATTGTAGGCCACCACAATCCAGCTGTCAGAATCTTCTGAGCTGTAGCTTTTCCTGCATAATGATCTCCTACTGCACCAAAATGTGCCTCAGCCAAAATCAATGGCTTTTCATGCTCCAGGACACATCTGCACAGTATTTCATCTGGCTCCATCTTATATAGCTGTCCTGCTATCAAAGTAAAGTCAGCTGCTCTAACCACCAGCTGCTTCTTCTGCTGTGTTATCATCTCAGCGAGTGCAAAACCTATAGACAAGTACTGAACAATATCCTGAAAATAGTCATCAACCATCTGGATGGCAAACAACTGGGCATCCGAAAGACCTTCGTCCAAGCTAGTGGGTTCTTCTCCTGACTTGAGCCTCGACAAGTGGTCAGGCCCTAGGTTAAGTCTTCCAGGCTTAACTATGATTTCAAAGTCATATTCCTGAAATAGAATCAGCCATCTACATATCCTTCCACCTAACATAGGCTTGTTAACCAAATAATTCAAAGAAGAATGGTCAGTGAACATCTTCAAATGCGATCCTAACAGATAGTGTCGAAACTTCTGCAAGGCGTAAACCATAGCTAGACCTTCTCGTTCTATCGTAGTATAATTATTTTCTGCTATGGACAATTTTCTACTTGCAAAAGCAATAGGGTGATCAATATTACCTTCACTTGATTGAGCCAATACTACACCTAAATCAATGCAAGATGCATCGACATGAACGTGAAACTCCTTATTCCAGTCAGGGAATACTAGGATAGGGGTAGTTACCATCTTTTCTTTCAAAATTTCAAAGCTTTCCTGACACTCAGGTGTCCACTCAAACTTAATATCCTTCTTCAACTTCTTCTCCATAGGGGCTGTAATTTGAGCATATCCTTTGATGAATTTCCTGTAATATCCAGTATGACCAAGCGTAGTGCGAATTTGCTTAACAGACTTTAGAGGTGGCAAGTTCACAATGATGGCTATCTTTGCAGGATCCACCATCAATCCTTGCTTGCATACAATATGACCTAACATAATTCCAAAAGGTGCACAAAAGATACACTTCTTCAGGTTCAGTGAAATATGATACTGTCTACACTTGTCTAGCATAAGACTTAAGCTAGCTATATGATCTTTCAATAAGCCAAAGATAGTCCAATCATCAAAGTAAACTTCCAAGAACTTATGAATGAATTCCTTAAATGTAGATATGACTACCCTGGAAAACATAGTAGGTGCATTCTTCATTCCAAAAGGAATAACTGTATACTGAAAAGATCCCATTTCTGTAGCGAAGGTTGTTTTATGTCGATCCTCTGGAGCAATTCTGGTATGATGGTAACCTAAAAATACATCAGTGAAAGAATACACTTCTTGACCTCCAACATTGTCTAAAAATTCATCTGTAAAGGGAGTAGGAAACAGATCATGTAAACAGGCATCATTCAGCTTCATGAGATCAACACAGATTCTGATTTCTCCCTTGGTCTTCTTTTCTTGTACCACCATGGGGCTGACCCATTTTGACTCTTCGATAGGCTCAATCATTCCTACAGCGAGCATCTTATCTAGCTCCACCCTGACTTTTTCTTTATACTTAGGGTTCATCCTATAATGGCGCTGCTTCATAGGCTTCGCATCAAGTTTCAAAGGGATTTTTATCACTCCTATATCACCAAGGATACCTTTCATTTCTGAGAAATTCGTCGGAAATAGGTCCTGATACTCATGGAGAAGTTGGGTCACGTTTCTTACCATTTCTTCATCCCAATAATCTCCAATAGTAGCATACTTAGGCATTTCTTCTGACCCAATGTTTACTTGCCTTGTCTGCAAGGGCTGAGTCACTTCTAGTGCTTCGACTGCTGGTCCATGTACTTCACAGTGTCCTTCTGACTCAGGAATGTTTATGTTGTGTGGGTCATCATCCTCATCAATTGATAGGTTATAGCATTCTACTGCATTAGCTTCTTGTTCATTCCAATCAGATTAGTACTCTGCTATTTCTTTATCATCAAACACCTTAGTATGGATCAACCTAATAGCTACGTGCAACGCAGGACAAACCTCATTAATAGAAAATGTCAGCACAAAACTATCAACAAGACTATCCCAACTTATAGTACCATGGCGAAGCTCCACCTCCGCATACCAGTTCTTTGCTACAAGTTCCAGAGTGTGAACAAACCGATGTACCCATTCTTCACGAGGTACATGCTTCCATGCTTCATAACATTGCTCCAAATGTTCCTGAGGGCTAGTCTTACCATTAAATCTACTTTGCACCTCCTGAGGTTGATCCATGAATCTCAGGCGAAGGGACTTTTGACAAGATTCCCAACTATGGATTGACTTTTTATGACCATTCCACCATCTAGCAGCTGTGGCTCTAAATACTGAATCTAGAGTCTCCATTTTCTGTGAATCTGGTACCCGCTCTGAAAATAGAAAAATAAACTCTTCGGGGTCTGTCAAGCCATCAAAAATAGGTAAGACTCTTGTCTGTGAGCCAAGACATCTGAGAGACTTGGTAATTCTTGCACATCGATGTCCATGTAGTTCATAAAGTCTATTCTACCAATTCTCTAAACCTTCATCTGAATCAGTCATGCAAGAACTATCACACTGCCAGTCCATTATACCTTCTGGAGTAGGGTTAACATAGTCTTCTTCTTTAGCTGTGATGTTGTAGATATGATCCAGAATATCCTGATCTTCATCTCTGACTGGATTTGTGTACCTTTCTCCTTGACAAGGGTCCAAGGGTACTATGACTCTCAAGCCTTTTCCTTCAAAAGTCATCTACCTATTTTTAAGTTTGATTATTGCAGAATTCTCTATTGCCCATTTAATTCCTAGCAAAGCTGGATAGGGGTTGCTATCATCAATTATATCGATGACTTCAAAATCTGCTAAGGTAGTGATTCCATAAATGTCTACTAGGACACTAGGGAATCTTCCTAGGGGCACAATCTTCTGCTGATTGGCTAATCTCAACTGTATAGGGGACCATTCAAGGGTAGTTTTTCCCATTTGTTCCCATGTCTTCTTAGTTAAGACATTTACTTCTGATCCCAGGTCTAAAATGATATTAGTCATGTCATACTCTCTTATCTGAGCATGCAATCTCATTTCTCTTCCAGTTCTTCTAACTCTATTGACAGTTGTTTCTTTACCAGAGCTTCGCTGAGGTTCGCAAGAAGCAATAACTTTCTGTAAATCATTTAAAGCATTCTGATTTCGTAAGAGCTTCATACAACTCTGTAAAAATGTTGACGGTGTACTTACTTTATTTGTCGAAGCTTCTTGAGACTGTGACTGTTGTTGATGCTACTGCGCATGTGCTACTGCTGTGCTTGGATCAACAAAGCCTTTTTTGGCTTCCATAAATGTTTCTTTTTCTCTTCCCACATCGAAGGTTGGAACTTTATTTGGGGTCTTACAAACCCAAGCCTCGTCAGGATATTTCTCCTTATTCTGCACTTGCATCATAGCTCCACTCCTTGTAATAACGTTAATGGCTGGGACAAGTCTCTACTCTACAGTAATCATCTGAATATTCTGAGGAGGAGTGCTATTTCTTTCTTGTATCTTGGATATCAGCTGTGGGCATTTCTCAATGACATGATCTACTGCTCTACAATATCGACATGTCGTAGTTGGGTTTCGATAATCTCTAACTAGATGTCCTGCCTGATTACATTTATAGCACACAACCTAGCCTCGACCTCTTCTAGGCATACCACCACGACCACGACCTCCAAAAGTACCTTGACCTGATGTACTACCACGGTAACCATATCCATCATTACCTTGTTGTACTATTCCAAGTCTGGTGTACAGACCTGAAATCTCTCCAATTCTATTAATTGTATTAAAATTTCTGAACTTGAAATAGTTTACACAATGACTTCTCTGACTAGGCAAATTAGGGGTTTATTCTAGGAAATTTTGCAGACAAAAGGAGTGAGCAGCGAGCAGCAACCAAAGAAAATCAGACATTGAATTTCCTCTCCCCTAACACATTTATATCTGGTGCCATTTAGGGTTCAAAATCCTCACTGTGGAAACGTACTACCACGCTTCTGGGCAGCCAAACCGTGCAACTAAGGAGAGTAGTTCGGTCTGTTTCAACTAGGGGTTTATGGAAACTTGAAAAGGTTTATTCCAGAATTAATATAACATAAATAAAGGATTTCAATATTTCATTGATGTTCTAAAAATTTCTAATAATTTTTGGGTGAATTTGGGATTTTTGGCAGTTTTGGCCAAGGAGAACCCTGCGCAGAGGAGGATGCAAAAGGGTGGTATGAACCAAACACAAAATGGTTCTGGAGATTGATATGGGAATTTAGGACTGTTAATGACCTATAGTAACTGACAGAGCTCAGTTTGAGTTTACAGAACCTATTTTGCATCAATTTCAGTAAAAATAGTTATTAAAAACTAGTAATCTAGCTAGGGTCTTAAAAAGGCTAATAAATCATCTTAAATTCAATTCTGTGAAACCTGAGATTTATAACAGAGATAATTATTAACTCTCTGAATAGGAATATTTATTTGAATCCCTTCCCCATTATGAAATATTCATTACAACACACATATTCACTCAATTCCCCCACACACTGATAAAATAGAGTCTTTTAATGGAACTGAGATAATATCCTTCAGGGTCTGAGATATATTGACCTAATAAATGTAATATTCAGAATATATTGACAGTACATAACGTAAATAACATTATTGACTGACCATTACAAAGAGGCTTTCAAAATAAAGGGGCAGGAGGCCCAGAACATGACCGACAAAAGAGGCTGTGAGCATAGGTGAAGCATGGAATTCACTGTATCTCAACCTGAACTTGTTGGAGGCTGAAAAGAAATCTGATCATACTTCAATGGCTGCAATGTAGTTCTCCATACCTGCAATATAAAGAAAGGGAGATAGAAGAGAAGGGAGGAGGGGTTTGGGGACCATCACCCAATGTTCTGAGGCACAACACCCAGAGAGTATGCTCACATAGCATAAACACAATATCAAATCATCCAAACTGACTCAATGGGGTCGAATTCACCTTTAATAGAGTTTTGAGTGACCTTCTTAGCAGGTGAGGATCCAAGGTGACCTATGAGAGCAAGTCAACCCTCAAGAAACTCTAACCCTAGCCACATAGGCGCCTCCTTTGGAGAATTTAGCAAGTAGGACCATGTGGAATTATTTCTAAGTTCAATTCCTCCTTCATAATTAGAAACTACACCCTCACTAATTCAAAAGTTGCTTCTTTTGATTTATGACACCTTTTTTGCTTTTCCGGACCCCTAAGGAAACTGTTCTTTCCTTTGAAAAATTTCCTACTTTTCTAAGCTCCATAAGAGGCAACTGCGCCCTCCATTGAAAACTTTCCTGCTTTATCCCTGACTACTTTTTTATCTGCTTTTTGGTACTTTCCTCTTTGTTTCCTATGACAGCTTTTGTCAAAGTGTTTCCTCTTTCCTTTCTTGGCTAGCAGACTTGTCCAATGCACCCCACCTGACTAGGCAACTTATTTACACCTCATAACTTAGAAATAATATTAAAATGGAAAATAAAACTTAGATACATGCCTTACTTAATTAATTATTACAAAATTTCCCTAGGGAGCATGATTAATGTCAAATTGAGCCCCTCCTAGGAGTCCAGTATGGTCAACACTTTAATGGCCACTTTGAAGGGACATGACAGTCCTCCCCTCCTAAATCTGCTTGTCCTCAAGCAGAAGCACCACAGAGTGCTGCAAATTTGTCCACCATGTTTCTGCTGCACCACTCTGATCATGGTCATTTCTTTGATGCCACTTTCTTTAGCAAAATTGCCAACCCAGTTAAAGTAACTGAGTAGAATTCCTGGATCCCACTGCCTCCTCTGCAAGGACCCAAATTTTTCTGCCACCTTTTGAACTCTGTCATTCCTAAGAATTCCTGGATCCCATGGTTTTATCTGCCTCCTTCCACCCATCAATAAAAACAACAAAATTTTATCATTATAGAGGAGGAAAATGAGGTTATGAAAATCATACCACCATACTGGGAGCTCATCTCTCCCCATGCCAAGCTGCATGTTTTTTAAACTCTCCCACCAATCATGGAATTCCTCATCTGCTATCTTTGTTCTGGTGCAAGACCTCAACATTATGTTACTTGTTCCACCAAACTGACTCAAGTGGAACTTCCATTCATAGCCATGCATGATGAAGACATCAAATAGATGCCTCTAATGTTTCATGTACACATAGAAAGGTAATGGTGAAATTTTCATACCACATGGCTGAACCATTAATTCATCAATGGAATATGTGGGAGCCTCCTGCTCCTCATGTGGCATCAATAGGAAAAATCCCTTCACCCAATTTTCATCCCTATGTGTGCCTGCTGAATTAGAAGTATTGACTGATTTATAGTGAAACAAACCTTTGCAAAATGTGCCCACCAAAAGTGTGGATGCATCAAACCCATCATGGGATGGTCCAACAAAAGGGATCTCTTGTGACTCTTCACTGAAAACATGACTCATTCCATGAGAAAATTCATCCTTTCTCGGGTAATGGGCATGTGCTTGGAACTCATCATATGCATCCCTAAATTCCTTAAGCACAAAAAATTTAGAATGCACCTCATGTGCATGTGCATGGGAGGTATCCAATGGCTGCAAATTAAATCTTTGTGGCTGCCCACATGTCAAGACAATGTCAGTCCAAACAAAAAACTTATTGCAGAAATTAAGTTCTTCACCTCCCAAGGTCTTCATTCCAAAGATGTTTCTATCCACCCAATCAATGGATGAATATATAATTTTATTTTCTGATCCATATGGAATTTGATCAGCCATATTTATTAAGGATAATAACACTTCATCCTTCCTCTCATTCTCAATGAGTGCTTGGCCCAAATTTTCTTCCTCATAGATTTTCACAAGCACCTGCAAATCTGCTCCTCCCTCATGGCTGTCCTCCACATGAGGTTCCTCCATTATACCCAAAACATTTCCTTCCATGCAGCATGAAAGGTGTGACACCTTCAACTCCTTCTGGAGTTGAAAGATCTGTAACTTTGAATCTTGAAGGGATCTTTGTGTGCTCTTCAATAAGTTATTGGTGACCTCCAACTTATTAGTGATATTTTCTGATTTTTCTTCTTCCTTCTTGAGTGCACTATGGTACATTTCAGCCACCATGAGGAGATATTCTCTATCAGATAATAATTTCATATATCTCTCCTTCATCTTGATAATTCCTTCTTTCAGTGCTATGCACTCCTCCAGAAAGGCTTCTCCTTCCATATCTCCACTAGAAGCTTTCCAACAACATCTTGCCACCAAGGCATTGATGTCAATAAAGTTTTTCATGGCTTCCCTAAGATTGTTTCTATCCTCCTTTAGTGATCCACTCAAATGATGTGGCTCACCAACAATATCCTCCATCAAGTTTTCTTCTTCTAATATGTGACATATATGCCCATTTTTCTTGTGGCATGAATCCACCACATAAAACTCATCCTCAACATACAGGCCAGCCTTTGAATCTTCTGCACACTCACTTCCATGATCTGAAGTGGAGGGTATCTCTGAATGCTGGACTGAAATGTGATCTGTATGAAAATGAGAAAGCATCTCATGCCTTGTAATTTCAGCTTCATCATGTTGCAAGAGAGTCCAACATTCTGAACTGTGTCCCTCCCTTTGCATCAGATTTTTCTCCAAATTTCCTAGTTCATATATTGTTGGTGGGGGCTTGCCTTCCACTTCATTACGCAATTCAAATGATGAATTCAGATCTGATATTTCTTGTTCTTTTGGATCTAATCCAAAATATCCCTTCACCTTATTATTACCATTAACAATATCACCCTTCTTTTCACTGATTGTGTGATCACCAACAGGAAAATTGGGAGTGAATTTATCTCCCTCACAAGTGGTCTTCCTTTTGTAGTCCTCAGATGCAAGTGAAGACTTTTTATATTTACATGAATCAGATGGTTGCAGGTGTACATGGCTGCTGCAAAAATTAGAACTATTATTATCCATGTTCTTAATATTACCATCTTCCTGTATGGACATTATGGTAGCCTGCTCTTCCAACAAAATTTCTACTTCACACCCAAGCGGTGTGGCCTTGTTTTCATCCTCATTATGTGTTTCAAAAGGTGACTGTAAATCTGATTTGTGCACCTCTTTTGGATCTAGTCCAAAAGATGCCTCACCACCCATACATGAGCCAAAATTGTGAGCAATGATCTGGAGGTCACCCACCAAGAAACTTGAAGTGGATTCCTCTTCAACTTCTTCTCTTATGCAACCAACTTGTGGTGATTTGCACTTCATCTCCTGGATATCTTTGTCCACTTCATTTCTATTGTCCTCCAAGAAACTTGTGACTTTTTCATCTTTAGTGGTACTCATGTCACAATATTTAGAAGCTCCTTTTAAATAAAAACCAAACAAACTCTTAATTCTTGAACATGTTGATGGCTTGGAGGAATTTTCACCTTTGGTTCTGTCTTCTTCTTCTTTTCTTAGAGAGTTGGAACAAATTGGTTCCTCTTTGGATAGCTTGCTGCTCTTTAAATAATTCTCATAATCATGCTTGATCTGGAATCCATACGTGAAATAAATATAATCTCTAAAAGAAAGGTTTGCACAAATATTCCTACCTAAAGCTAGGTAGTCCTCATAGTAGCGAGACATGTTCTCACATGCTTCAATGATCTCCGCCAAGTTTTTCTTAACCATTAAAGAATCAGATCTGATCTCTTCCCTGTTTGATGTCCAATAGTATTCATCATATTCATTTTCTTCTATGCCTCCATCAACATAGAGGATTTCTTCTTCTTCATATCTTCTGCAGTATTCTTCATACTCCTCATCATAGTCATCCTCATAGTATGACATGGCTGCAAATTTATTTAGTGGGAGATTTCTTTCCAAAGGATGATCCAAGGAAAGGGCTCTAATACCACTGTAATGTTCCAATTCTGGTGTACATACATGAAATATCTCCAATTCTGTTAATCATATTAAAATTTCTGAACTTGAAATAGTTTACACAATGACTTCTCTGACTGGGCAAATTAGGGGTTTATTCTGGGAAATTTTGCAGACAAAAGGAGTAAGCAGTGGGAAGCAGCCAAAGACAATTAGACATTGAATTTCCTCTCCCCTAACACATTTATATCTGGTTCCATTTAGGATTCAGAATCCGCACTGCGGAAACGTACTACCACGCTTCTAGGCAGCCAAACCGTGCAACTAAGGAGAGTAGTTCGGTCTGTTTCAACCAGGGGATTATGGAAACTTGCAGAGGTTTATTCCAGAATTAATATAACATAAATAAAGGATTGAAATAGTTCATTGATGTTCTGGAAAGTTCTAATAAGTTTCAGGTGAATTTGGGATTTTTGGCAGTTTTGGCTAAGGAGAACCCTGCGCAGAGGAGGATGAAAAAGGGTGGTATGACCAAAAACAAAAATGGTCTTGGAGATTGATATGGGAATTTAGTCCTGTTAATTACCTACAGGAACTGACAGAGCTCATTTTTAGTTTATAGAACCTATTTTGCATCAATTTAAGTAAAACTAGTTATTAAAAACTAGTAATCTAGCTAGGGTCTTAAAAAGGCTAATAAATCATCTTAAATTCAATTCTGTGAAACCTGAGATTTATAACAGATATAATTATGAAATATTTGAACATGAATATTTTTTTCAATCCCTTCCCCATTATGAAATATTCATTACAACACACATATTCACTCAATTCCCCCATACACTGATAAAATAGAGTCTTTTAATGGAACTGAGATAATATCCTTCAGGGTCTGAGATATCTCGACCTGATAAATGTAATGTTTAGAATATATTGACAGTACATAATAGAAATAACATTATTTACTGACCATTACAAAGAGGCTTTCAAAATAAAGGGGCAGGAGGCCCAGAACATGACCGACAAAAGAGGCTGTGAGCATAGGTGAAGCATGGGATTCACTGTATCTCAACCTGAATGTGTTGGAGGCTGAAAATAACTCTGATCATACTTCAATGGCTACAATGTAGTGCTCCATACCTGCAATAGAAATAAAGGTATATAGAAGAGAAGGGAGGAGGGGTTTGGGGACCATCACCTAATGTTCTGAGGCACAACACTCAGAGAGTATGCTCACATAGCATAACCACAATGTCAAATCATCCAAACTGACTCAATGGGGTCGAATTCACCTTTAATAGAGTGTTGAGTGACCTTCTTAGCAGGTGAGGATCCAAGGTGACCTGTGAGAGCAAGTCAACCCTCAACAAACCCTAACCCTAGCCACATAGGCACCTCCTTTGGGGAATTTAGCAAGTAGGACCATGTGGAATTATTTCTAAGTTCAATTCCTCCTTCATAATTAGAAACTGCACCCTCACTAAGTCAAAAGTTGCTTCTTTTGATTTATGACACCTTTTTTGCTTTTCTGGACCCCTAAGGAAACTGTTCTTTCCTTTGAAAACTTTCCTGCTTTTCTCTATCTGCTTTTCTGAGCTCCATAAGAGGAAAATGCGCCCTCCTTTGAAAACTTTCCTGCTTTATCCCTGACTACTTTCTTATCTGCTTTTTGGTACTTTCCTCCTTGTTTCCTATGACAGCTTTTGTCAAAGTGTTTCCTCTTTCCTTTCTTGGCTAGTAGACTTGTCCAATGCACCCCACCTGACTAGGCAACTTATTTACACCTCATAAATTAGTAATAATAATTAAAATGGAAAATAAAACTTAGATACATGCCTTACTTAATTATTTATTACAAAATTTCCCTAGGGAGCATGATTAATGTCAAATTGAGCCCCTCCTAGGAGTCCAGTATGGTCAACACTTTAATGGCCACTTTGAAGGGACATGACACTTGTGCATCATTTTGTACCCTATAAGCATCATATGTTCACTCTTCCATAAGGTCAAAGCTGCGAAATTCCTCTTCGTTGTGTCCAATTGACTTACAGAACTTGCAATAGGGATTCTTAGGTACTTGCACATATCTTTGTAGCAGATAGCAGTCTTCAGGTCGATGCTGGCCAATTGTTCTACAAATCTCACAATATAGAACATTAGGGTTAAATGGGTTTGGCGCACTAGTATTCAGGTAATTTCTTAGCGCGGAACATTTTTCCTTGTCATGACCTTCTATCCTACATCGTGTACACCACACCTCTTCGCGAATAGATTTCCCTTTTTCCATGTCGCACAGCTCCAAATCCATTTCTGCTAACTGCGCTTGTATTTGGGCTATGCCAGAATTATCTTTGACAAGAGCTATCTCCAGTGTCATGGAAATATCCAAAGCCTCTTGCTGATCAGCAACCTTCTGTTGCATGAGTGGAGTTCTGATATGAGGTAATAAGGCTGCAATGAACCATTCTTTATGCCGCACTGGTCCAATAGTGAAACTAACTTGATCTAGCAGAACTTTGAACCTCTGATCAAAGTCCCAAACTGATTCACCTCACCTCTGCTGAATCTCTTTCAATTCAGTTTTACACTGTGACTCTGATTTAGTCTTCTTGAACTCTTTGATCATCGCTATTTTAATATCAGCCAAGACATGGTTCTGAGTACTGGAAAATTTCATAAACCAGGTCAAAGCTCGGTCTCTAAAAGAAGTGACCAGCTACGCTCTTCTTATATCTTGATCCAAAATGTTCTTAGTAGTCCACACAGCTTCGCATAAAAACCAAAACTATTCAGGATCCTCTAATCGAGTTCCTTTGAAGACTGGGAGCTTGATATCATCAGTCATATGGGCCATAGTGGACTGAGAGGGGGAGAACTTACTAGGGTAGGCTGACCTGCGACAGGAATACTCAGGCTAGGGTTACTTCCAGACTGCGATGGGTTCTCAGGGGTAACAGATCTTCACTGCGGAGTTATAGGAGGGTTTCTAACAAAAGGGGTTTCTTCAGATTCAGGGTCTTCTGCCGTATACTCGGTATTCTGGCCTAGGGTATAGGATTCTAGGTTTCTCTTGTATCTTTTACTGCTTTGTAGTAAACCACTTTACTCGTCGAAGTTACTTTCACTTCCAAACATAGGTTAGTAAAAATAAATCTATCAATCTGATTATATAAGCAATATGCCCTTCTCATCCAAGAGCATTTTAATTTGCAGGCTAAATGAATTTAGGTACTTACCCCTTGGTCCTTTGAAGAACTACCTTTCAGCTTCACTAAAAGAGGTACTTGTGTCGATGGAAAATTCTGTCACAAACGCTTCAAGGGTTCGCGTTGTCCAAAAATCAACAGCTCGTGATATCGCGTTATCCACTCTTTTCAATATGTTAATTCTTACGGGGGTCCAGTCAGGAAACTGATCTTCCTTGAAGTTGGTCTTTCTTTCTGTCAACCTGGATAACCACTGGTGCAATTCCATGTGGATACTACCAAAGAAAATTTCATGAATATCAGTAAAAACATACCTTTGCAAGAAGTCGTCTGAGCTACGACGAGGATCCTTATTTTCTTGTTCAACAAATTTCTAATAGGTAGCTTCAACCCAATCACCGATTTCTTTTACTGAGGGCCTCCAAAACATAGCCCTTCAGGTACGACGTAGATCCCTCTTAAATCAGATACTGAGTTCAATTGGAAATGGAACAAATTTGTTGGGATTAGGGCAAACCCGGGTTTTATACCATTAACTTCACACCAACAAAAAGACCCACAGTGTTGGCCCTTTTGGCAACAACCTGTGAATAGGTTGCAGTCTCACCTGAAACTACTATGGGGTGCCGCAGAACCAGGTTTCTGCAAGCAAAAGAGGGATATTACTGTACCTTTAGCCTTAACAAATAATAATCATACAATACAGATCTTCGACTTGTACTTAAATAGCTTTGCATTTAGATGAACAAACAGTTTCTTGCTTAAACCTTAACTAGGAATTCACAGCAAAGTTATTATTTAGTAGTTATCTCACTTTATCAATTATCTACTTATCAATGCATAAAATAAAACCATAACAGAAACAACACAAAAGAACCACAACACCAGATATAACGTGGTTCACCCCCAGTGTAGGGGCTACGTCCACAAAACTACGCTTTTATTCAACTTTTTTCACAACAACAGTCCTGATCTACGCACTCAACAATAGATCCACCCTTCAAGTCTAACTACACACTTAGCTGCAGTTCCTTTATTACTCTCTAAGCTGCGCACTCAACTGCAGTTCATTTCCTTACAAAACCCTCTGTGCACACAGCTGCAGAGGTTGTCCATGCACACAGTTGGGACTTGACCGTAAAACCCAAAAATAGATCTAACTTCTTCACATCATATGATCCTCATTTCATTAGATGATCTTGACATCTTTACATGAGTGCCTATTTATACAAGTGCACTGTTACAAAATCATGGGCTTACACCCGAAAATTATGGACAATTACAAAAAGAGGGCTTTGACGCAACCCCGACACCCCTAAGACTATTTTGAGTCACAACTCCGCTTACAAGCTTCCACAAAAACCGCGGAGTTACCAAATTTGAGGACCGTTAAGGTGCGCACCCCAACACCCTCAGGTATGAAAAACTGATAAACCTATACCTGAGAATACTATTCTCAATTCCGTAGAAAAGAAAGTGATCCTTTCTCATATTATTCCACATGGTTCAAGAAACAAATAACCTACCACCAATGTGGATTCCCATTCACATATTCTTAACGAGCTTGAATGGACAAGCTTACTGTTGGGGCACGGACCTTGAAGGTCCTTAATTTTGGCAACTTCGTGGTTTTGGTGCGAAGCTTGTAAGCGGAGTTGCGGTTCAAAATAGTCTTAGGGGTGTCGGGGTTGGGTCGAAGCCCCTCTTTTTGTAACTAACCCATGGTTTAAACTCATGGTTTTTAAGCCAATGGTTTAAACACATGATATTGTAATAATGCACTTGTATGAATAGGAACTTATGTAAAGGAGAAGGAGATTTTTTCGAAGGTTCTTGTATGATGATAATTTGATGTGAAGAAGCTAAAGCCTATTTTTGGGTTTAAGGTTAAGTCCTAGATTTGTGCGTGGATGACCTCTGCAGCTGAGTGCGTAGAGGGTTTTGTTAAGGTTAAGTCCCAGATGTGTGCATGGACGACCTCTGCAACTGAGTGCGTAGAGGGTTTTGGAAGAAAGGATCTGTAGCTGAGTGTGCAGATCGAGGAAAGGTTCTACAGCTAAGTGTGTAGTTTTGGGATTATCGAGAAGACCTGTAGCTGAGTGTGCAGAGATCTGCAGCTGAGTGTGCAGATCAGAACTGTTGTTTGTAAAAAGTTGAATAAAACGCAATTCTGTGGATGTAGCCCCTACACTGGGGGTGAACCATGTACATCTTGTGTTGTGGTGGTTCCTTTTTGATTTGTGTTGTTTTGTTTTATGCATTTGATAAGTAGGTGAATGATAAGTAAGATATATTGTTAAGTATTAACTTCACTGTGAATTCCTAGTTAAGTTAAGCAATTAACTGTCTGTTTATCTAAACTGCGAAGCTAATTAAGTGACTGTCGAAGCTCTATGTTGTATGATTAATATTTGTTAAGGATAAAGGTACAGTAATATCCCTCTTTTTCCTACAGAAGCCTAATTCTGTGGCACCCCATAGCTATTTCGGGTGAGACTGCAACCTGTTCACAGGTTGTTGCTGAAAGGGCCAACATTGTGGGTCTTTTTGTTGGTTAAAATAATAGTATAAGAACTCGAGTCTGCCCTAAGAGCCAACAAATTGGTTCCATTTCCAATTGAACCAGTATCTGCTCAAGAGGGATCTACATCGTACCTGAAGGGATATGTTTTGGATGCCCTCAATAAAATAAATCGGTGACTGGGTTGAGGACACCTATCTGAAATTTCCTGAACAAGAAAATAAATATCCTCGTCGTAGCTAAGATGACTTCTTGCAAAGGTACCTTTTTTTTTATATTTATGAAATTTTCTTTGGTAGTATCCTCATAGAATTGCACCAGTGGTTATCCAGGTTGACAGAAAGAAGGACAAACTTCCAAGAAGATTAGTCTCTTGCCTAGACCCCAGAAAGAATTAACCTGTTGAAAAGAGTGAACAACGCGGTATCAGGAGCTGTTGACTTCTGGACAACGCGAACCCTTGAAGCATTTGTGACGGAGTTTTCCATCGACACACATACTTATTTCAACGAAGCAGAAAGACAGTTCTTCAAAGGACCAAGGGGTAAGTACTTGAATTCATTCAGTCTAAAAATTAAAATGCTCTTGGCTGAAAAACGCATATTGCTTATTGAATCAGATTGCTAGCTTTAGTGCTACTAACCTATGTTTGAAAGTGAAAGTGACTTCGACGAGAAAAGTGGCTTGCTTCGCAATGGTAAAAGATACAAGAGAAATTTTGGATCCTTTACCCTAGGCCAATATACCGATTATACCCCTTTAAGCCTAGAAGAGTCTGAATGTGAAGAAACCCCTTTTGTTATAAACCCTCCTATAACTCCGCAGTGAAGACTTGTTATCCTTGAGAACCCGTCGCAGTCTAAAAGTAACCCTAGCCCGAGTAGTCCTGTCACATGTCAATCTACCCCAGTAAGTCCCCCTCCGTCTTACCAGTTTTCCCCCTCCTCCTCCCCCTCCTCCCCCCCCTCGATCCACTATGGCCCATGTAAATGATGATATCAAGCTCCCAGTCTTTAGAGGAACTGGATCAAAGGATCCAGAGTAGTTTTGGTTCTTATGCAAAGCTGTTTGGACTGCTAAGAATATTATGGATCAAAACACAATAACAGCGCAGCTGGTCTCCTCTTTCAGAGACCAAGATTTGATCTAGTTTATGAAGTTTTCCAGTACTCAGAACTATGTCTTGGTCGATATTAAAAAAGCAATGATTAAAGAATTCAAGAATCCTAAATCAGAGTCACCGTCTATAACTGAACTGAAAGAAATTCAGCAGAAGCGAGGTGAATCAGTTTGGGACTTTGATCAGAGGTTCAAGGTTCTACTGGATCAATTTAGTTTCACTATTGGACCAGCACAACATAAAGAATGGTTCATTGCAGCACTGTTGCTGCATATCAGGACTCCACTCATGCAACAGAAGGTTGTTGATAAGCAAGAGGTGTTGGAAATCGCTATGAAACTTGAAACAACTCCTGTTGGAGATAATTCTGGAATATCTCAAATACAAGCACAGTTACCAGAAATGGCTTTGGAGCTTCACGACATGAAGAAAGTGAAAGCTACTCACGAAGAGGTTTGGTGTACACGATGTAAGACAGAAGGTCATGACAAAGAACAGTCCTCTGAACTAAGAAATTATCTGAATATTGGTGCACTGAATCCATTTAATCCTAATGTCCTATATTGTGAGATCTATAGAACAACTGGCCAGCATCAACCTGAAGATTTCTATCTACTGCAGAGATATGTTCAAGTACCTAAGAATCCCTACTGCAAGTTCTATAAGTCAGTTGGACACAACTAAGATGAATGTCGCAGCTTTTCCCTCAGGAGAGAGCGAACCTATGATGCTTATAGGGTACAACCCGATGCAAAAGGCAATGATGGATATGGTTATCATGGTAGTACATCAGGTCGAGGTAATTTCAGAGTTCGAGGTCATGGTGGTATGCCTGGAAGAGGTCGAGGCTAGGTTATTTGCTATAACTGTAATCAGGCAGGACATGTATCTAGAGACTGTCAGAACCCAACTACGACATGTCAATATTACAGAGCAGTCAATCATGTGATTGAGCAATTTCCACAGTTGATAGCCAAGATACAAGAAAGAAATGGCACTCCTACTCAGAATGTTCAGATGACTGTTGTAGAGAAAAGACCTGTCCCAGCTGTTAACGTTGTTACAAGGAGTGGAGCTACGATGCAAGTGCAGAATAAGGAGAAACAGCCTGATGAGGCTTGGGTCCACAAGACCCCAAAAAAAGTTCCCATCTTCAATGTTGGAAGAGAAAAAGGAACATTTATGGAAACCAAAAAAGACTTTGCTGATTCAAGAACATCAGTAGCAACTACGCAACAGCGTCAACAGCAGTTACAATCCCAAGAAGCTTCGCCAGATCAAGTAAGTACACTAACATCATTTTTACAAAGTTGTATGAAGTTATTAAGAAATCAGAATGCTTTGAATGAGTTACAGAAAGTTATTGCATCTTGCGAACCTCAACGAAGCTCTGATAGAGGAAAAAATGTTAATAGAATTAGAAGGACTGGAAGAGAAATGAGATTGCATGCTCAGATAGGAGATTATGACATGACTGATATTATTTTAGACCTAGTATCAGAAGTGAATGTCTTAACTAGGCAGACATGGGAACAAATGGGAAGACCAACGCTTGAATGGTCCCCTATACAGCTGAGATTATCCAATCAGCAGAAGATTGTGCCCTTGGGAGGATTCCCTAGTGTACCAGTGGATATTGATGGAGTCAGTACCATAGAAAATTTTGAAGTCATTGAAATAATTGATGATAGCAACCCCTATCCAGCATTGCTATGAATTGAATGGGAAATATAAAATGATGCAGTAATGAACCTTAAGAACATACAGATGACTTTTGAAGGAGAAGGCTTGAGAGTCATAGTGTCGTTGGACCCTTCTCAAGGAGAAAGGTATATAGAGCTAGTCAGAGATGAAGATCGGGATGTTTTAGATCATATTTACAACATCACAGCTAAATAATAAGACTATGTTAACCCTACTACTGAAGGTATAATGGATTGGCAGTGTGACAGTTATTGCATGACTGATTCAGATGAAGGCCTAGAGAATTGGCAGAATAGACTCTATGAACTATATGGACATCGATGTGCAAGAATTACCAAGTCTTTCAGATGGGTGGGCTCACAGACAAAGATCTTCCCTACTTTTGATCGCTTGACAGACCCAGAAGATTTTATTGCATAATTCTCAGAGCAAGTACCAGATTCACAGAAAATGGAAACTCTAGATTCAGCATTCAGAGCCATAGCTGCCAGATGGTGGAATGGTCATAAAAAGTATATTCATAGTTGGAGAGCTTGTCAAAAGCTTCTCCGCCTAAGATTCATGGATCAACCTCAGGAGGTGCGAAGTAGATTTAATGGTAAGACTAGCCCTCAGGAATATTTGAAATAGTGTTATGAAGCATGGAAGCACGTACCTTGTGAAGAATGGGTACATAGGTTTGTACACACACTGGAACCTGTATCAAAGAATTGGTATACAGAGGTTGAGCTTCACCATGGTACTGTAAGTTGGGATAACCTTCTTGATAGTTTTGTGCTCACATTTTATATTAATGAGGACTGCCCTATTTTGGACGCAACTATTAGGGTGATCCATACTAAGGTGTTTGATGATAAAGAAATAGCCGAGCACCAACTTGATTGGAAAGAACAAGAAGTTAATGCAGTAGAATTTTATAACCTTGCCATTGATGAAGACAATGACCCGTGCAACATTAATATTCCTGAGTTAGAAGGACACTGCAAAGTACATGGACCAGTAGTCGAAGCACCTAAAGTAACTCAGCTCTTGAAAACAAGGAAAGTAAACATTGGATCAGAAGAAATGCCTAAGTACGCTACCATTGGAGATTACTGGGACGAAAAAATGGTAAGCAAAGTGACTGAACTCCTCCATGAGTATCAGGACTTATTTTCGACGAAGTTCTCAGAAATGAAAGGTATCCTTGGTGATATAGGAGTGATAAAAATCCCATTGAAAGCTGATGCGAAGCCTGTGAAGCAGTGCCCTTATAGGCTAAATCCTAAGTATAAAGAAAAAGTTAGGATGGAGTTAGATAAGATTCTCACTACAGGAATCATTGAGCCTATCGAAGAATCTGAATGGGTCAGCCCTATGGTGGTACAAGAAAAGAAGACCAAGGGAGAAATCAGAATCTGTGTTAATCTAAGGAAGCTGAACGATGCCTGTTTACATGATCCTTTCCCTACTCCCTTTACAGATTAAGTTTTAGACAATTTCAGAGGTCAAGAAGTGTATTCTTTCACTGATGGATTTTTAGGTTACCATTAGATCAAAATTGCTCCAGAGGATCGACATAAAACAACCTTCGCTACAGAAATGGGATCTTTTCAGTACACTGTTATGCCTTTTGGATTGAAGAATGCACCTGCTATGTTTTCCAGAGTAGTCATATCTGCATTTAAGGAATTTATACACATGTTTTTAGAATTTTTCTTCGATGATTGGACTATCTTTGGTTTATTGAAAGATCATATAGCCAATCTAAGAGTTATGCTGGACAAGTGCAGACAGCATCAGATTTCATTGAACCTGAAGAAGTGTATCTTTTGTGCACCTTTTGGAATTCTGTTAGGTCACATTGTATGCAAGTAAGGATTGATGGTGGATCCTATGAAGATAGCCATTATTGTGAACTTACCACCTCCAAAGTTTGTTAAGCAACTTCGCACTACACTTTGTCATACTGGATATTACAGGAAATTCATTAAAGGATATGCTCAGATTACAGCCCCTATGGAAAAGAAATTGAAGAAAGATATTAAGTTTGAATGGACACATGAATGTCAGGAAAGCTTGGACATTCTGAAAGAAAAGATGGTAACTGCCCCTATCTTAGTATTCCCTGACTGGAATAAGGAGTTTCATGTTCATGTCGATGCATCCTCCACTGCTTTAGGTGTAGTATTGGCTCAGTCAAGTGAAGGTAATATTGATCACCCTATTGCTTTTGCAAGTAGAAAATTGTCCACAGCAGAAAAGAATTATACTACGACAGAACGAGAAGGTCTAGCTATGGTTTATGCTTTGCAGAAGTTTCGACATTATTTGTTAGGATCTCATTTTAAGATGTTCACTAACCATTCTGCTTTGAATTATTTAGTTAACAATCCTGTGTTAGGTCCAAGGATATGCAGATGGATGATTTTGTTTCAAGAGTATGACTTTGAGATCATAGTTAAGCCAGGAAGACTTAACCTGGGGCCTGACCACTTGTCGAGGCTCGAGTCAAGAGAAGAACCCACAAGTTTGGACGAAGGTCTTCCTGATGCCCAGTTGTTTTCCATCCAGATGATTGATGACTATTTTTAGGATATTGTTCAGTACTTGTCTATAGGGTTTGCACCCATTAAGATGACAACATAGCAGAAGAAGCAGCTGGTGGTTAGAGCAGCTGACTTTACCTTGATAGTAGGACAGCTATATAAGATGGGACCAGATGAAATACTGTGCAGATGTGTCCTGGAACATGAAAATCCATTGATTTTGGCTGAGGCACATTCTGGAGCAGAAGCAGGTCATTATGGAGGAAAATCTACGGTACAGCATAATATGACAGCTAGATTGTGGTGGCCTATGATTCATAAGGATGCAAGAGAGTATTGCCACAGCTGCGACATCTGTTAGAGGACAGGAAAACCATCCAGAAGGGATGAGATGCCTCTGGTTCCACAGGTAACTTTACAAGCAATTGACAAGTGGGCTATTGATTTTGTTGGACCAATCAATCCCCCTACAAAGAAATCTGGAGCAAGATAGATTATTACAGAAACTGATTACCTTACTCATTGGGACAAATCTCAACCAGTCAAGGACTGTAGCGCTGCTACAGCTGCGAAGTTCATATTTTATAATATCTTGTCAAGGTTTAGATGTCCTAGAATTATTATGAGTGATCAGGGATCACATTTTCTGAATAAGACTATTGAAGCACCGACTGAAGGATTTCAAGTATATCATCAGAAGAGTACCACCTACCATCCTCAAGCAAATGGAACTGTCGAATCCTTTAACAATATTCTTGAGCACGCTCTGACAAAGGTTTGCAATGTTAACAGAAATGATTGGTATCTCAAAATTCCAGTAGTATTATGGGCTTATAGAACCACTTGCAAGAAGTTGACAGGCCATACACCTTTTAGGCTGGTATATGGACAAGAAGCAGTTATGCCCATGGAGTACATTTTTCCTAGCCTCAGAATATCTGCCTTCACAGAGATGGATGATCCAGCTATGTTGAATGAAAGGTTGGCAAAGATACTAGAACTACAAGAAGACAGATTCATTGCAGGTTTCCAGTAGCAAGTACAGAAAGCTAGAGAAAAAGCATGGTATGATAGACACATTAAGAAGAAGCATTTCTAGAATGGTGATCTTGTGCTCTTGTATGATAGTAAATTCATGAAGTTCCCAGGAAAGTTCAAGACACATTGGAAAGGACCATACATAGTTCAGAAAGTTACAGATGGTGGTGCAGTTCAGTTAGCTAAACTAAATGGAGAAATTTTTCCCTCCATGGTGAATGGAAGCAGATTAAAGAAGTACAGGGACAAGCCTGTACCCCCTGATCAGAAGTAATAGCAAGAAGAAGAGTCTAAGTACCAAGAATAGTTGAAATTGGGTACTATACTATAATGAAGTTGTTCTTACAGAAGATTTGGCAGACTGTGGAAGGAAAATTCTGTCATGGGTTGAAGTTCGAAGTTCTGTCAAAACAGGTGTCAGGATATGTCGAAGGTCGTTATCGTGGCGAAGCTAAAGTTAGTGATTTTGCTGAAGAAGAAAGGTGTGTCGAAGTTCAAAATGTGATCGTTGGAAAAAATCAGATTTGGCGGTGCCGGTACGTTAACTGCATTAACTGCCTATAATGATGAGATTTTAAAGAAATCTAGTGCTGTTTGGGCAAGATCTATAGCAACTCTGTCAGATTTGGTGTCTTTAATGCATGGTTATGGAATATTTGGTCGATGGATTCTACGAATGTCGCATTACACATTTTCTTGAGTTTTACAGTTGAGTCCATGTCATCTGATCGCGAAGTCCAGGAATTGTTGAGCGAATTTAGAGAGAGGGGTCTGAAGAACCTTATGAGCAATCCACCTGCATCTGCACCTCATGAAGAGACTCCCCCAGCACTGAATCAGCCAATGAAGACACGATCAACCATAAAGAAATTTAGGGCAGAAGTTCATTCTAAGTGGAACGAAGAAAGGAACAAGCCATCAAGGAAGACACTAAAAGACCTCGTGATGAATCCCCCTGGAGAATTCGAAGACTTTGGTGAAGATGAGGACGTTGTACCACAACGTCCACCATATCTTCCACCTGTTCGACCAGGATTTCAGCCACCTCAGTGGACAGCCAAGTTCACATTACGCACCCCTTCACTGCCACAGGGTGTGCAGCTGGTCGAAACAATGATAGGAAAAATAGACCGGTTGAAGTACGTAGACCATGATACGAATGATCATGGGAAATTTCCGTAGTTTGCACCTGGGAAATACTTGCACTCTATCCATTATCTGGAGACCAGTACAACTCTACTGGAAGTGAAACAGTGGGTTGCTAGCTTGGATCAAGCTGGCCTATTGAAGATGCTAAATGTTCCCCACTTTGGTCGCAGCACGCTAGTTACCATAGTGGTCAAGCAGCTATTGGCGTTGGTGCATGATGGGCACCTATGGATAGGAAGCTAGAGAATTCCTATTAATGGAGAACTGATCCATAAGATTACAGGCTTGCCGAAGGAAGGGCCTGATCCTAGCATTTAGTTCGTTGGAAAGCACGAAGACACGAAGTTGGCGCAACACATGAAGGACCGTTTCGGCCTGACGAAAGGAAAGCGAGGGTATCAAACCTCGACAATTCGACATCAAAACATCTGCTTCGCCACAGAGCTACTAGCATGTAAGTTAATGCAGAAGTGCAGACCAAATGAAGTACCTGCCCCCATTGTCAGTATTGCTGTGAACTGTGCTGAAGGCTACAGTTACAATTGGGTAGCGTACATTGCTAAGGATTCTACAAATGTCGCATTACACATTTTCTTGATTTTTATAGTTGAGTCCATGTCATTTGATCGTGAAGTCCATGAATTGTTGAGAGAATTCAGAGAGAGGGGTTTGAAGAACCTTATGAGAAATCCACCTGCATCTGCACCTCACAAAGAGACTCCCCTAGCACTGAATCGTCCAATGCAGACATGATCAACCGGAAATAAATTTAGGGTAGAAATTCGTTCTAAGCGAAACGAAGAAAGGAACAAGCCATCAGGGAAGACACCAGAAGACCCCGTGACGAATCCCTCTAGAGAATTCAAAGACTTTGGTTAAGATGAGAACATTGCACCACAGCGTCCACCATATCTTCCGCCTGTTCGACCAGGAGTTCAACCACCTCGGCGGACAGCCAAGTTCATGTTACGCACCCCTTCGCTTCCATAGGTGTGCAGCTAGTCAGAACAATGATAGGAAAAATAGATCGGCTGAAGTACGCAGACCATGATACGAATGATCATGGGAAATTTCTGCAGTTTGCACCTGGGAAATACTTGCACTCTATCCATTATCTGGAGACCAGTACGACGCTACTGGAAGTGAAACAGTGGGCTACTGGCTTGGAGCAAGCTGGCCTGTTGAAGATGCTAAATGTTCCCCACTTTGGTCACAACACGCTAGTTACCATAGTGGTCAAGCAACTATTTCCATTGGTGCATGATGGGAACCTATGGATAGGAAGCTAGAGAATTGCTATTGATGGAGAACTGATCCATAAGATTACAGGCTTGCCAAAGGAAGGGCTTGATCCTAGCATTGAGTTCATTGGAAAGCATGAAGACACGAAGTTGGCATAGCACATGAAGGACCGCTTCGGCCTGACGAAAGGAAAGAGAGGGTATCAAACCTCGACAGTTCGACATCAAAACATCCGCTTTGCCACAGAGCTACTAGCATGCAAGTTAATGTAGAAGTGCAAACCAAATGAAGTACCTACCCCCATTGTCAGTATTGTTGCGAACTGTGCTGAAGGATACAGTTACAATTGGGTAGCGTACATTGCTAAGGATTCTATGAATGTCACATTACACATTTTCTTGAGTTTTATAGTTGAGTCCATGTCATCTGAACGCAAAGTCCAATAATTGTTGAGTGAATTCAGAGAGAGGGGTCTGAAGAACTTTATGAGCAATCCACTTGCATCTGCACCTCGCGAAGAGACTCCCCCAGCACTGAATCAGCCAATGCAGACACGATCAACCAGAAAGAAATTTAGGGCAGAATTTCATTCTAAGCGGAACGAAGAAAGGAACAAGCCATCAGGGAAGACACGAGAAGACCCCATGATGAATCCCCCTGGAGAATTCGAAGACTTTGATGAAGATGAGAATATTGCACCACAGCGTCCACCATATCTTCCACCTGTTCGACCAGGAGTTCAGCCACCTCAATGGACATCCAAGTTCACGTTACGCACCCCTTCCCTGCCACAGGGTGTGCAGCTGGTCGAAACAATGACAGGAAAAATAAACCAGCTGAAGTACGCAGATAATGATACGAATGATCATGGGAAATTTCCGCAGTTTGCACCTGGGAAATACTTGCACTCTGTCCATTATCTGGAAACCAGTACGACGCTACTGGAAGTGAAACAGTGGGCTGCTGGCTTGGAGCAAGATGGCCTGTTGAAGATGCTAAATGTTCCCCACTTCGGTCAGAGCATGCCAGTTACCATAGTGGTCAAGTAGCTATTGGCGTTGGTGCATGATGGGAACCTATGGATAGGAAGCCAGAGAATTCCTATTGATGGAGAATTGATCCATAAGATTACAGGCTTACCGAAGGAAGGGCCTGATCCTAGCATTGAGTTCATTGGAAAGCATGAAGACATGAAACTGGCGCAGCACATGAAGGACCGCTTCGACCTGACAAAAGGAAAGCAAGGGTATCAAACCTCGATAATTCGACATCAAAACATCTGCTTCGCCACAGAGCTACTAGCATTCAAGTTAATGCAGAAGTGCAGACCAAATGAAGTACCTGCCCCCATTGTCAGTATTGCTGTGAACTGTGCTGAAGGCTACAATTACAATTGGGCACCGTACATTGCTAAGGAATTCCTCGAAGATGTCCGTGATGCGCAGGAGAAAGGTAGACCCTTTCACTACTCATGGTTCTTAATGCTTATTGCACTGGTAGGATGGAGAGAACCTACCGAGGCACAGTTTGTTGACGTGCCTCCGGAGATGCATAGCGCAGCAAGATATGCATCTCTATGGGTGTCGCAGGATAAAGCCTTACAACAGATGACGAACTACGTGTTCACCTTTTATGCAATGAGTATTTCATATGAGATCCTGAAAACACCGCGGCTTAGTAATGAGATATTTTCTCAGTATGCAGGAATGGCCAACTTCAAGGCTGACATACACAATGTCTTCATCCAGGCCCATGCAGATAAAAAACATGCATATTGGAAGTTGCCATACATGGTGACCCAGGAATACATCATCACAGTAGTCCAGTAGTGGATGGCTGAATGGATGAAGGACGTAGGAACAAAGCCGAGCATACCAATCCCCCCAGTAACAGATATGGGTGTAGGTCCTAGTCAGGCACCGCAGAATGACCCACTCGAAGAAAGCCATGAACAAGATGAGTCGGAGCAGAGCGGAGATGAATAGGGTGGAGATGATGGAGCTGATGAAGAAGAAGAAGAATTGGTCAAAACCATTTCAGACCCCAATCGCCCAGATAAGCGCAAGTCTCCCGAAGCAGAGGAAGTGATGAAGCCTTCACCGAGAAATAAAGCTAAGGCGTCGAAGGGAAAGAATATTGTTGAAGAGCCCATTCTGACAGTTGAAGAGCTTGATTAAGCTCTAATGAAGTCCATAGAAGTATTAACCAGCAAATGGTCAGAGTTTGCAGCTACGCACCTTGATGCGCTCACCGACGTAGCGCAGCGAATTGAAGAACTGAAGGCGTTAGCAGAAAGATCAGAAACTGGCGTTGCAGCAAGCAGTGCCCCAGCAAGCGTGCAGCTAGATATGAGGCAATGGCCAGCCATAAATAAAAGAGGACAGGTCCCAAGTGCGGCCCTCATAATAACTGACGTATCATCGCGATCGCAGATGAGCATGGCAGTTGAGATAGACTACACTACGTTGTCTATGTCGGAGCTGCATCTTTGTCAATTGGCAATTATGAACGAGATCTAATAACGAGATAGCTACTCACAAAAGCAAATGGAAAATTCCATGAAGCAGAGTGAGAGCCTCGCAGTGCAGTTGGAAGAAGCTAAACAGAAGAAGAGGGAAGCAGAAAGCAAGCAGGCTGCACTGGCGTGAGTATTGGATGAGGCGTGTCGAAGTCTCCCTGACTTCGACATACAAGCTGAAGAAGAACCAGAGTAGAGACTCACCAAGCTGAAAGACTATGCACAACAGTCTCGAAGCCTGATAGAGAATATGAAAGCAGAGCATGAGGCTCAGATTGTGGAGCTTCAACTTCGCATCATTCTTGAGAGTCCTCCAGAGGTCAGGGAACAGCGTCATAGGGATATTCAGGCCTCAGCAATGAAGATCTCATATCTTGTGAGCATTGCATCAAAGCTGCTGGATGAAAGTGTCGAGGCCTGGGAAAACTTGCAGGACCACCCAGAAGTCAAAAAGCTGCAAGAAACTATCAAACAGTGATAGGTAGAGCTGGATGTAGTAAAGGTGGAAATCAAGACATTGCCTCCTATGCAGAAGATGCTTAAGGTGAAGCATAGCAATGAGCTCCAACAAGAAATTGAGTCTTACAGAAGAAAAGAGACACTGTTAGTGAGCTCTGTGCATCCTCTCATTAACAAGGCCTTGGAGTTGAGCACTGCTGCAGACAACCAGCTCAAAGTCTTAAAGGAGTATGATGCATTCGCACAGGAAAAGGCCAGTGAAGCATCTTCAACAACATTACAGAAGATAGTAGAGAAGGAGAAAGCAGCTGAAGATATCATGTGTAGCCTCAACAAGAAGTTCACTATCTTTGCCAACAAGATTCTCCCCCCACAAAAGCAGCAGAGTGCCCCGGGACGGGACACTGGTGAGTCTTAGGGGCCTGTTGAGGTGCGGACCTTGAAGGTCCTTAATTTTGGCAACTCCGCGGTTTTGGTCCGAAGCTTGTAAGTGGAGTTGCAGTTCAAAATAATCTTAGGGGTGTCGGGGTTGGGTCGAAGCCCCTCTTTTTGTAATTAACCCACGGTTTAAACTCATGGTTTTTAAGCCCATGGTTTAAACACATGGTATTGTAATAGTGCACTTGTATAAATAGGCACTTATGTAAAGGAGAAGAAGCTTTTTTCGAAGGTTATTGTATGATGATAATTTGATGCGAAGAAGCTAAGGCCTATTTTTGGGTTTAAGGTTAAGTCCCAGCTATGTGCGTGGACGACCTCTACAGCTGAGTGCATAGAGGGTTTTGTTAAGGTTAAGTCCCAACTGTGTGCATGGACAACCTCTCCAGCTGAGTGCACAGAGGGTTTTGTTAAGGTTAAGTCCCAGCTGTGTGCGTGGACGACCTCTGCAGCTAAGTGCGCAGAGTGTTTTGGAAGAAATGATCTGCAGCTAAGTGCGCAGTTTTGGGATTATTGAGAAGACCTGCAGCTGAGTGCGCAGATCAGAACTGTTGTTTGTAAAGAGTTGAATAAAACGCAGTTCTGTGGACGTAGCCCCTACACTGGGGGTGAACCACGTACATCTTGTGTTGTGGTGGTTCCTTTTTGTTTGTGTTGTTTTGTTTTATGCATTTAATAAGTAGGTGAATGATAAGTAAGATATATTGTTAAGTATTAACTTTGGTGTGAATTCCCAGTTAAGGGTCAAGCAAGTAACTGTCTGTTTATCTAAACTGCGAAGCTAATTAAGTGAATGTCAAAGCTATTTGTTGTATGATTAATATTTTTTAAGGCTAAAGGTACAGTAATATCCCTCTTTTCCCTGCAAAAACCTGATTCTGCAGCACCCCATAGCTGTTTCGGGTGAGACTGCAACATTTTCGTAGGTTGTTGCCGAAAGGGCCAACACTGTGGGTCTTTTTGTTGGTTAAAATAATAGTATAAGAACCTGGGTCTTCCCTAAGCACCAACATTTACTTGGAAGTCAATTCTTTTTTGAGGAGTTATGCCTGGGCCTAAAGAAACTTCATAAGGGCGGGGAGTCCTATAAAGGGATAGCTTGTAAAAAGAGACCAAAATGAGGCTCAACTTGGCATGAAAAATTGCTAAAAAAATCCCCCTGAATCTATGATAGTTGCAGCATGAGTATCAAAAGATAATAAGAATGTTCTAAATAAGGATACTCATGGGAGGAAAGTCCTATCAACTGAAGAACAATGGTAAAGACAAGGAGCTAATGGTTAAAGATACCATAGTTCGTGGTCGAAGTGTTAATGCTAGAATCAAGATGGATTAGGTATAAATGCAGAATGCATGTGAAATGACCAAAAACTATCCTATATGAGTGAAAAACAACTTTAAAAATGACCATAAACCTATTACATGGAAGAAAAGATATGGTATTAGTTTAAAAATTATGAACTATAGGGAAAAAACCCACTTTAAAAATAAATTTTCTATAAATAGTTCAAAATATAAATAAAAAACTTACCATTTGATTTTTAACCATAAAAAGACAAGTTTTACCTCTACCTGTGATTGCTCGTTGTGGACAATTCAGTGGACCATTCCCAAAACCACAAGTGTCTGGTAAAACTACACTCCGTGCTCTTTCATTTGATCCGAGCAATTGTCAATTTGGAGCCCTAATTTCATGTTTTCAAGCACCCTCAAAGCATGGACACTGTGTACGTGGGTATGGTATGTTAACAGTCACATACACGTGTTCTGTACATGGGTTTCCCAAAAGACAGTCGCGTACAATACATGAATTTCCTAAAAGACAGTCGCGTACAATATGTGAATTTCCTAAAAGACAATCGTGTATGCTGCACGAGGCAGAAAAAGAATGTAGATGGTCAAAAAATTCAAATGTTATATGAATCAAATATTTTCAATTTCTTGTTTATTAGATTGAAAGATGGTGCTTGAGTGAATGGAGAGAGAACATGAAGACATGGACCAAGAAGCTCTTCAAGATGCCCCCACAATGAATGTTTTACGTCAAACTAGGTTATTGAAGATTTTATGTGCCTCACCTATGCGAGAAAATGTCCACCTCTTAGATTTTTTGATAGACTATTGGGATCATGATCTAGGCATGTTTGACCTTCAAGGTTAGTTTTTAGAGATTACATCGGAGGATGTCTATTTCATTTTTTATTTATCATGGTAGGAATCTCCAGTGAACTTGGAAGTTACCGACATAGGCGGTGACCCTCTAAGTGTACAAAACTATATATACATGTACTGCGAGCTAGGCACTCAAAAGAGGGGTACGTGCATCCCTATTGTTCACATTCACAACTTTTCTTTACAGGTATTGGTGAGAACTATAGTGAGGGTTGTAGGGTCATCATCACCTCACCTTGCAACTCAGAACCAAATGAGACTAGAAGTACACTGTATGCAGGGATCCCTATATGACTGGTGCTTGGGAGTGATCCCGATAATGAGAAAACAGCTCTCTGACTGCAAAAGAGGCAGGAGGAAGAATTTTGGTTATTCCAGTATGTTAGTAGAGTTTTTCTTTGAGAGAGTGCTGAATTTGAGTCCTATAGTTCCATTGCTAGTTCGTTCTCCCCATCATCCTAGGATGAGTAAGTGGAGAGATATCTTCCTCCACCAGGGAGGTGGTGGATCGGTCTAGAGTGTCTATGATGACGAATTCTACTTTTGGTGGGAGCGACAGTTGCCAGCCTTGGAGTAGTTTCCATATGCTAGATTAGATTTCCGAGATGATACTGACCTTGTCATCCCTCCAGGAGGAGCATGGGGAGAGTTAGGTCATTTTTATTTTCCAAATTTTTAAAATTTTAATGAATTTTAATTATATAGATATATACATATGTATAAGAGTTCTAATCCTTTTTTTTTTAAATGTCAAAATGTAGATATTGGACCTATACGCCCTACTAGGCATCCACGTATGTATGTGCTCCTTTTTTCGGAGAGGACCAGGGTTTAATTAGGGTTCTTGAGGGAAAGCTGGCCAGGCTTACCCAGAAAGTACCTACCTTACAGATTGATCACATCCCTGCCATCATGCAGGAGCTAGTGGTTGGTGTACCACCTGTCTGGATACACCTTCTAAGGCAGGTATCCAGAGCAGTACTTGTGTATATAGATGTTGTTGAGGCTGCTCAAGCCGAGGAGGCTAAAGAAGCCCGAGCACAGGGTGATCAGGGGGACCAGGGTGGTCAAGCTTAGACCTAGGAGCATTTGATGGACTTTGATCCATATTTTGTATATTTTTTCTATATTATACAGTTATGACTAGATCTGAAGATCAGAGACTCGACCTATCTGTTAGAATATAATCCGTCAGGATTATTGTAAATAAATAATTAAATAGGAATTTGAATAGTTGCCCGGGAAGGTGAAAAGGCTGGTTCTCAACCGCCTCATTGTAATCTATAAATTAATGTTTTAGTCGTGAATAGAATATTGAATCGAGATTTATTACCAACAAGTGGTATCAGAGCAGGGCTGTCTACCATAACTCCTGCTGCATTTCTGTCCATTGTCATTCTGCTTGCCAGTCCATTTCCAGACTGCTCCATCAGTCTGCCAATCGAGTCGCATGCATTGCCTGTGTTACAATTCCTTCTGATTGAGTATGTGTGCTGCAAACCCTAATTTTCTGTGTTGGAGTCTGCCCTCCAGGAGTGCGTTTCTCCTCTCTGGGATTACTAGTCTTAAACCCTAATTTTTGTGGGCTCCCTTTTGGTGGGCTGCGACCTGCTTCACTGGGCTGCGATCTGTGAGTTTATTCTCTGCCAATCTGAATTAGCATAAACCCTAATTTTTGACCTGCTCCTGTGGAGTATCATGAAGTTGGAGAGTGCTGCAATTTTTTACTTCCATCTTGGCATAGAAGACATGTGTTTTTTGCTCTCTCGGGCTCTCACATTATCATGGAACTGCACCAGCGCGGAGCATAACGAAGGTAGCACGTCGCATAGATAAGTCAAAGCCCGCATTGCAAGAAGCATTATATCTACATTAGTCTCGTGGTTGAGAAGACACACAAGCACTGGCGCAAAAGAATCCACTGAAAAGCTGCTGAGCGATTCCAGTTCCACGATATTATATATTGTTTGTTATTCTACAACGAGTTTGGAAACAAAACTTGCAAGCAAAGGAAGGCTGCAATTTGAGATTGGGAGTCCCAAAGTTGATTGTGTGGACTGCGTTGAAGGCCTGTTGAAGGCTGCGATTTCGCTGCATAACTTTGAAGACCGCGTGGAGGAGAATGTTGAACCGTGACTGACATTTGATGATAATACACTGCGTTTTGCATACTGCGTGGAGATGTCCTGCGTGGAGATGTGAAGGCTGAGCGTGGAGATAATATACTATGTTTTATATACTGCATTTTGCATACTGCGTTCTGCATACTGCGTGGAGAACGTTTTGCATACTGCGTGGAGAACCTGTAGAATGCGACCTGAAGAATGATACCAAACCTAAAGAATGCGACCTGTTACACTATATTGTGACTCATATTTTTTTGAGATAGCTGCTTTTGAGCTAGCTATATAATACTGTGTTGAGTTTATATCTCCGTGATTGATTTGCTTTCACTAATATATGTTGAGCATGGACTGCATTTTGTATTGGAGATGATGTTTTTTTTGGGGAATGCACAAACCCTAGACTGATTTTTTATGAAGACTGTGCAC
>LPNX010227584.1:502184-578620 GCA_001517045.1 Pseudotsuga menziesii | reverse complement strand
CGGGAAGGTGAAAAGGCTGGTTCTCAACCGCCTCATTGTAATCTATAAATTAATGTTTTAGTCGTGAATAGAATATTGAATCGGGAGTTATTACCAACACTATCTATATGGACAGATATTCACACACACACACACACACACACACACACACACACACACACACACACACACACACACACACACACAGATATATATATATATATATATTTCTGATTTATTTACAAATGTTTTTAATGTGTCTATTGTATATTTTTATGTAAAATGTGTTAAATGCCAATCCAAGATATAATTAGCATATGCATCAGTTAATGAACTCAAAATTTCTTTCCAATAACCTAACTTTAATAAATTGACATAATAGAATAGGGTTCGACACCTGATCAGCGTGATTTAGCTGGGAAACCACCAGTTGAGAGTCTAGTTGGACTTCCAGCTGAGTGATACCACATGACAAAGCATCCCGTAAAAGCTCAATGGAGGCCCTGTATTCAACAACATTATTCGTAGCAGGACCTAAGCAAGTGCCTCCTAAGGCAACTAACTGTCCTGAGGGAGAATAAATGACCCATGCAGTTGAAGCCAAATTACAAGTGTGGCGACTGGCACCATCAGCGAAACCTATGAACCACTCGAAAGACATCTGTAACAACCAGTATATGGTATAAAAAACACAAACCAAAGACCTATTGTACATAAAAATACATACAATAAAATACAGGAAAAAGCACTAAGCCTAAGCATAGTACTTTTTTCAGGTAGAGCCTATTTCTAGGCTCAGACAACTTATTCCCATCAAAATCAATCAATTCATATGTGCCCTTACTTTAAAACCTTTGACATGACATAATGCCCCAACCACATAGACCTGAATTTTCCTGCCCCTAGGGGTTCTTTGTCTTGGTCCCAGAGCAAAACAAGTTCCCCTTCAGAGAAAATCCGAGGCTTGACCGATTTATTGTATTGGCTTTTGATCCTATTTTTATGAGCTTGGTTTGTTGTCAGCGCATCTCTATGCTTTTCATCAAGATGTTCTAAATGTAATAGATGTTCTTCTAGATAATTCATATCAGGTAACACATGAATAGAAATTCTTAAGGACGAGATTTTACATTCAACCGAGGTAACGAATTCCACTCCATGAACGAGTTGGAAGGGGGAAAACCCTGTAGCAGTTTTTACATTGGTCCAATATGCCTAAAGTGCAGGATACAACATGATATGCCAGTTGGAACGGGGTACATTAATAGTACGTTTGAGGATAGTTTTCAAAGTTTTATTAACAGCCTCAACTTGACCTTTTTCTTGAGGATAGAACGAAGATGAATGTTCCTATCTAAATCCTAGCATAGTGGTCAATTCAGTCATCATGCTATTTTGGAAATGAATTCCATGGTCAGTGACAATCACTTTAGGTATACCAAATCATCTGATAATTTGATTGAACAAGAAAAAAGATGTAGTTTCCCCGTCAACTTTAAAGGTTGGCATTGCCTCTCTCATTTTGTAAAATAATCTACAATGACAATGATATATTTGTGCCCCCCAGCTGAGGCCAGGTTACACGTCACATAATCAATCCCACACTTCATGAAGGGGCCCATTGAGATGACATGAAATAAAGGAGTGGGATGCGACTGCATCTTTCTGGTGTAAAGCTAATAAGGATGACAACGCTTCATGGCTTCCACACAATATTTAAATACCGTGGGAAAGAAATAATTGGCACGTAATATCTTTTGGGCCATTTCTAACCCTGATAAATGACCCCCACACACTCCACTATGGGCATCATTTAGGACAATATTCACTTCCTTGTGGGTAAGACATCACCGCAAAATGGAATCTACCCCCATGCAATATAAAGTATCTCATATAATGTGGTAGTTCTTGGCATGTAGGTGTAGTTTATGTTGTTCTTCCCACAAGAAAGCTACGAGATACTTCAAAGTCTAGAGATAGATAAGTATATCTCTGTACTAGGGTTCAGAGGTGAAAATAAAAAAGACATGCTGATTTGGGAATGAGTCTTCTTCATTGGCTACATCTTCTTCTACTGGAAATTCTGCAATGAGCTCAGCAAAAACTAAGGATTTTTTGGATTTGGCATATTGAAAATCCCTAGAGTAATCTGGCGGACGCAATAATGGTGCCGACAACAAAGATTTTTTTAATGCCTCGAATGCGAGTTGTGCAATTTCATCCCATACAAATGATGTGTCCTATTTTAACAAGCGCATGAAACCTTTAGTAATATTGGCATAATTTACAATAAAACATCAAAGGAAATTGGACTTCCCCTGCAGGCTCTCAAGCTTCTTGATAGAACAAGGAGGAGGTAGATTTATAATGGCCTCAACTTTCAAAGGATCCACCTGAATGCCTTTGTTAGAAACAATAAATTTGAGCAGTCTCCCTGACTCGACACAAAAAATGCACTTGTGCAGATTCAAGTGAATTTTATAGTATCTGCATCGTTCAAAAATCAAACGCAAGTGATATGGGTGATCGATCCTCTTACAAGAATGTGCAGGAAGAAAATCAAGGTAGGGTTTGACAATGGCATTAATATCATGAAAGGAAAAATTCATTGCCCGGTGAAAGGTTGCCCAAACATTTTTCAATACAAAGGGAATTTTCTTGTTCGCGAAGGTACCCCAAGGACAAATGAAAGATGTTTTATGTTGTTCTTCCGATTTAATTTGAATTTGATTATATCCAGAGAAACCATCCATAAACAAAAATACTTCACTTCCCATGCAAACATCAATAATTTGATCTATAAATGGCGAGGGATATTTGTCCTTAGGACAGGATTTGTTTAAATATCGAAATTCAGTACACACATGTATAGTCCCTTAATTTTTATCAACAGGAACAAGGTTGGATACCCATTCTGTCAAATCTATGGGATAAATAAAATTGACTTTCAACAGTTTCTCCACTTCAGCCTTCACCGTCGCCACTTTACGCGGGTTAACAGGTCTCAACTTTTGTTGAACAGGTTTAGTGTCAGGGTATGTTCGGATTTTGTGCTCGACTATATATGGATCAATTCCAGGAATCTCCTCATATGACCTGGAAAAAATGTCGTCGAACTCCTTAAACAAGCCCGTATAGATCACAATCTCCTCAGGAGAGCAATTTGCACCGATATGCACATTTTCCACAACGTTAGTATTTACAAAGATGTTGATAAGGATAGTAGCGAAAATATTTTCCTTGTTCGCCTCAGCAAAAATTCCTTCCCTTGGTAAGGGATTAATGGGCATATCAACATCGTCTTCCAGTCTCATATGAAACTCCTGGTTCTCTATCCTGCTTAACTCTTGAAGAAAATAGGATCGATGGTGAAGATATTCACAGATCTTATCTCATCCACACATGGCTTCTAGAATGGCTTCATCTGAAGGTAAAACCTTATCTAATCAATCTCTAGAATGCAAAGATTTTTTTTCCCAAGCAAGTATATAGGATTCTTCAATTTCCTCTGAGACTGTGAGGGGGACCGGAATGGGATCAACAGTGGTACGGGTGATATCTTGATAAGCCACTTTCACTACCGATAAGGGAACTTCAGGTTCATGGTGGGAAGGGAGAACCTAAGGATCATTCCTATCAACAAATGTAGCTATGGACTTCCCCACACTAGTAGAACCTATATAATTAATTGGAGCTGGAAAATCAAATGTGCCCATCAATGACGCGTACATTCTAGCTCCTAATCTCTCTAAAGCAGGTTTAACCTGATCAACTAATGGTATAGTGGACTCATTAGATTCCACGAGGCCTTTTCGAGTAAAACTAAGTTGGTCAATAGTAACCAACTTCCCTTCGTGTGGAAACACTACCACCCGAAAGACGACCGATGCAATAGTAGACATGGAATAAGTCCAACTTCTCCCCAAGAGCAAGTTGTAATGCAAAGGTGCATCAATCACCTCTACCTCAATAGACACTGCTTTCCCTTCCAGCTTAATTTCAAAATCTGGTAGGATACCATGTGGACGGAATGACCTTTCGTCGAAAGTAGTAAGTAGGGTATTTAACGGGACCAGCGCTGGGGATCGAAGAGCTTTCCAACAAGAAAAGGACATAACACATGTAGAAGCACCCTCATCGACAACTGCTCTTCCAATGGTCTTTCCACCATGGATGACATCTATTGATAAGGCTACATGATATGGTAGCGAATTTTTACATCAGAAAAATTAAATTTCTTCATGAGACTCGATGAATCCATACTTCCTAAGGCTGCTAAGAGTGCATCTCGCTGGGTGGGACAACTTTGTAACACCTCTAAAGCTGACATTGCACAAGGAGTTTGGGATAAATATTCAACTACGAAGTAGTTTTCTACATCCCCAGCATTAGGATTATGCAAGGTATTCTTAAGGACACCTTTCGGTATCTTGGGCATAATTTCAGTAGGTTTCTCAATCGTGACAGGGTTAGAAGTTTCACCTATTCACTTACCCTTCTCCAAGGTCTCTTTTTCATAGTTGTTTTTCCTGGTTTGCAGTAAAGTTTTGGATCGAACCATGTTGATATAATTGGGGTCAGGAGCATTTAGGGTGCCCCTTGTTGCATTTGAAGCTGAAGCAAAATTCTGTCCCTGGGGAAAAGAATCCTTCAGGATAGCTGGTTGTTGGGATTTTAATAGCTTCTGAGCTTGGTCCATAAGGGGACATAGATGGGTAAGGTGATCTTCATGGCACAACTTACATGGGAATTTCACCTTCTTATTTTCTTTCTTTCCCCCATCAACATTGTTTGTGGGTTTTTTCTTGTTTTGGTTTCCCTCCCCTTTCTTTCCGCTCTTCTTTTTCCCACCGGGCTACTGATTTTCCTTCTAATAGGTTTGTGTAAAAAAATTTGTGTTTTGGGGTGAGGTGGAAGCCTTTGCTACCTTCACCATAGAATGTTTGATGGACAGCCGATGGAGCTGGTTGGCCAAATATTCTACAGTGGGAGAGTTCATGGAACCAACCACACCATCGACATGAGGTCCAGGCTTAGGTTTCTCTGCATCATGCATTGGCCTCGGTGCCTCATGTGTAATCTCAAATAAGATCCCAGACTAAGAATATATCAAATCTATTTTTTGGGCCCTGAGGATAGCTTCTTCCTCATTCGTCACTCCTGAAGTAGATACATCCTTAGATATATAAGGAAATAAGGATTTAAGGAACCATTCTAATAAGAACTCAAGAGGAATAGTGGCTTTAATAAGGCTCTTCTGTCTTCTCCATTTTTGGATGTGATCTGATATATAGGTGGCCTTGTTCTGCTAGAAGGTAGACAACAAGTTCGTTCTGAAATCACATCAGACAGGAAGCTGGAAGTCACTAAGGAATACATTAGCCAAGTCCCAAAAACTACTAAACGCAACAAAAGGAAACTCAGTGTACCATTTTGTTGTAGTACTCGTCAAAGTTATTTGGAACAGCCTCAACCGAACTGAATATTCATTCAGTGAGTTGGAAGAGAATCATAAATGGAAAGTGGTGGAATGAGCTCCAGGATAGTCACCAACTTTGCCTTTGAATTTTGGGATATCTGAGGGCAGCTTGGTAGGGATGGGTGGCCAGGAGGGATCATGTCTCACCGGGTCATTCATCAGTTTAGACAAACTTGGAAAGTTTAACGTCGCTAGGAAAGGAATCTTGGGTCTGACCAGAGCACTAAAAGTACTAGTTTGGGGATTAGCGGGACTTTCCCCCATATTCCCATATGTGAAGGTGGGGATTCCCCTTGCTACCGGTTGTGAAGTGGATGGGTTGCTTTGTAAAGGATTCCATCCATAAGCTACATGATTTTTTGTGTGAGGTGTAGTATAAGAGGTTCTGGTTGCCCTAGTTGAAACTAGGGTTTGAAATATAGGATCAGGTATCCCTCTGCTAAAAAGAAAAAGGGAGGGCTCATGAATGGAGCTGAAACTTGAGTTTGAAAACCTTGACCATAAGGGTTAGTGTTTCCAAACTGCACCCATACATATGAGGATGTTGGGCCTACATATGGAGTGGATGGGGGAATGTGCCCCCCATTCCAAGGAAATTCTTAGACAAAAGCCGAGGGTCCCATAGGACCACTCTAGGAAGTGTGTGCAAAGGAAGTAGGAACTGTAGGTACACTAGGAATCCCAGTGACCAGACCACCAAAAGCACCTGCTAGACCTATGGGAGCCGATGGTTGAACCACTCGGCTCACTAGAGTTAAGGATGTAGTATGTATACTTGTTCTAGGGGCACCTACCGAGGTAGGTAGCACCCCTTCACCCGAAGCAGCTAAGGTGGAGGTAAAAGAACTTTATCCTACAGCAGACATTATCCTTCCCATAGGGACACCAATCACGGGTGGATCAAAAGGACAAACCTGAACGATCACATGATCATTTAAATCAGTTAGAGGTGTATTAAAATTCCTTGCAAACTCATCATCCTGCAAGTCTTCGATCTCAACTGTGTTTAAATTAAAACATTTTTCCATAAGTTTTGGTTCACCCGGAACTTCACTAACTCCTATCGGTTCAAAAAAACTGTCTGTGTCCAATCTTCGCCTTTGAGGGGGAGGTGGAGGTTCCAAAGTAATAAGCAGCAGAAGGTTTTGAAACCTTCATGATCTTCTGATAGATTGGTCCTCCATGATTGTAAATTTAACTTTTCAAACCATAAGGTCGGCTAAAACAAAGACAAACCACAGAGCAATCACTATGAAAATTCCTAAAGTCTCAACAATCACAAAGGGTACAAGATATGCTTTCTTGAAGAAAGCCGAGAGACAGTTTCTTGGAATCCTTGAATAGGTTCTTAGGCATAAGCGAAGGAATCACCCACTGCCCTCCTACACTTTCAACAAGGGTTACCTTCGAAGCCCATCCAAGGTGAACTAGAAATAGCCTTTCGGTTTACCTGTGTATAAAACCTAGATGTCAAGAGACTAGAGGCTACCTTAACTATATCAATAGTCTAGGGGGAAAGTCCCAAGCCTGATTCGTACGCATGGGCAGGGTAGCTGAGCCTAAAACTCTGTCTAGGATGGAATCCCCAGATGTGTAAAAACCTTGGTCTATGTTTCGACAAGGAATCGGAGGGTTATCTCCTCATTCCAATGCCTCCACGCGGCCTCGTGCTTAACTCTCGTTTGAGAGGAGCTTCCCAGATACTATCGATAAAGAGAAGGATTTACCTATCGATTGGTCCACTATGTCTGAATTTAAGTACTTATGGGGAGTTTACACTTCCTATCCCACAAGTATAGCCTAAGCTAGTAGGTGTATGGCCCTATAAAACAAAAATTACTAATAAGTTTTTAAATTTTAGCATTCATTTTAAGGGTTGTTTTTACTCAGAAGGAAAGTGGAGTGAAATACTATGATATTATTGACTCGATAAGAAACAAAAAAAATAGGTGTATAAATCAATTTCAAAGCAAATTATCACTACTTAAAACAAACTTTTCTTTTTCTTTTTTCTTTTTGTAAATATAAACTAATGAAAATCCATCTAAGAAAGAGAAAACTAAGACTTATTTTTGTAATTTTTGAGATTTTATTTAAAAAGTAAAAGTAAAACTACCATATGCAATTCGAATGAAAATGTTTCCAATGCTTTCCTTTTCAATTTTCAAATTCCTCAAAGATTACTATGCACCTAAATGAAAAAATTATTGAGTATGCTTGAATAATCTAACTATATAAAATAAGCAAATTTATGAAGTAAAACAGATTTATAAAAACCAAAGATCAACCACCTAAAGAAGAATTGGAAAACACCTAGCTGGGGAAGACACAATGAATGGAAATCAATGAAATCAATCAAAGGCAAGTGACAAACAAACACTATTCAGAAATAGAATGGGATATACGGTATCTAGAACCCTGATCAGTGATTCAAACAACCAGCACTTGGACCTATCACCCAACAAGAAAATCCACTTCAAATTGCTAAAAGAAAGACAATCCAACTAATAAAAACTCAAGGGCTTACCGAAAAGCACGAAGTATGGTTCACATGGATATCAAACCTATAGTGCAACGCCAGTACTAAAGACCATAAAGAAAGACAATATTCACAAAAGAACAGGGACAAGCAGCCCTTCCCCCAAAAATTTTGTTTCTCAAACTTGTACGCAACTGTCTACAAGAGCAACCCCCGTACTGTACGCGACTGTCCAATACAACAACTCGTGTACACAGACCTCTGGATGCGACTATGTAGCATAGCAACCCATGTATAGGAGTAAAAATTTTCAACAAAAATAAAAATTATGAAGGTCTTCAAACACCACTATAAGTCTAAACCAAGATAAAACACCACACACTAAATCAAAGCAAATACTGGGCAAGGATCTACAGAGTTAACCCATAGCAAGCTGGGCTCCCCAGTGGAGTTTCCAGTTCTATTGCTTAGGATTAAACACCCTTGTAACCTAGGGTCTGGGGTTACCAACTTACTTCTAACCTTGCAGACAATTATCTTTAATAAAGTACAAAAAGGAAATAGGAATAAATACTTGACTCACCCGATTACCGATGGTTGATCCAAGCTTGATCTTCTTCCGCTCTACTTATCTCCAAATATTTCAGGGATGCACCTCCTTCACCTGCAAAGATAAAATTATCCAAGTACAATATTATACATGTATATATGACAATTTATATAAACAATATATCTAGTGCTTAATCGAATATATTCATCAACCATAATACATGAAAGAGAATCAACACAATGTCGGAAGAAGAATTCTCTTTATTAACAATCAGTGAATGAGAGAAGAGTACAACCCAACGCCTGAGACAAGGAATCCTCTTCAACCAAAGGACACTGAGTTCTACTGCTCCAAGACTTCTGAAGATATACCACCAGCATAACTTCTCTCTCCAAACTTGATTGATCAATTCCCTCCCCAAGGCCTCTATTTATACTTTGGGAAATAGAGTGGTTTCGAAGGTTGAGGAGGTTGAGATAGTTGGGGTGGTTAATGATTAGGGCCCAAATATCTCCATTAATCATGATTGATATTTTTTAATGTCGAATCAAGGTGTACGTGACTATTAATATAGGCAACCCGAATATGACACGTGAGTTTCTTAAAGGAAGCCCACGTACGCTAATGTACGAGAGTTGCAATGGAGATAGTCGTGTATAGTACGTGAGTTGTCAATGGGAATAGTCGCATACATATGCAAGTTGCAATGAAGATAGTCATGTATGCCATTCAACTCTTAGAAAATAAATATGGCAAGCTAATTGAAGGGTAAATGCATCTCATGTCATGCCCATATATAGTGTTTTGGCAAACTTCAATCCTAAGTTGTCCTTTTGTGTACCAACATAAGGAATGTCGGCACTCGGATGGAGAAGTTCCATTTGGGTTGATAACAGGTGCTCTTTCCCCTTATGCAAGGTGTGCCGATTCTTTTCCCCTTCATGAAAGGTGTACCGATGGTGTTTTGAGGGAAAAAATAGAAGCTTTGAGGCCCTTCTCGATGGTGGATGAGGTGGAGGACTATCCCTATCATCTAGGTGAGGTGGAATTTGTTATATTTTTATCATTTAAGCAATATGATATTAGGATCTTACCTAAGAGAGTAACATGCACAACAATAATCACAAGAGACAAGAGACACAAAGAGTTTTCCTCAGGGAAACCACAAAGGAGAAAACCCCGCGACTTCCTCAGAGATAGAATAATCAGCAAATGGAAAAAGTAAAAACCAAAGATAGAAAGATGATCTCTGACAAGTGTGTTATCTCTAACTTGTTCAAGTTTCTCTTCTCTCACTCATGCGCTACAATTGAGTAAGTGTGTGTATCAAATAGAGAGTCTCACTCTCTATTTATACTAGTTTTCCACTTGAAAATTACTTACTAGGGTCGAATTCTCTAGGACTCTAATAACCATAGTACCCCTCAACTGTGGGGACTATTGCCCCGAATTACAATGTAGGATTAACCTCTATGAATTTACATGAATTTATTAAATTAATGATTCTCCTGATAGGAACATCTGGGTACAATGAAGTACAATATAAGTTATACAAGTGAATACATTCTGAAGTTACAATTACATCAACACTCCCTCTTAACTACGGAGGTATTCTCTTGACACAGTTCATCAGCACAATTCTTCGTCTCTGGATCATCATCAAAACTGGATCATCATCAAGCTGGATCATCATCATCATCACTGCTCTTGCTATCTCGAGCAAATGGTGCTATCTCTCAATTCTACTCGTCATAGGAAGCTCTACAGAGCTAACCCTTTTTCATGCTGGTTATAGGCCTAGCCTCCATGTAGGTATTCATCTTCTACAACACTTATATCTGAACATGGGAGGAACACATCCTGCAACCATGTCAGAAAGGCTCTGATCTTACATCTATCCATGGGAGGAACACATCCCACAACCATGTCAGAAGGGCTCTACACTTGCATCTGACCATGGGAGGAACACATCCCGCAACCATGTGAGAATGGATCTGCACTTACATTTGACCATGGGAGGAAAACATCCCGCAACCATGTCAGAAGGACTCTGCACTGACATTTGACCATGGGAGGAACACATCCTGCAAACATGTCAGAAGGGATCTGCACTTACATATGACCATGGGAGGAACACATCCCAAAACCATGTCAGAAGGGCTCTACAATTACATCTGACCATGGGAGGAACACATCCTGCAACCATTTCAAAAGGGGTCTGCACTTACATCTGACCATGGGAGGAACACATCCTGCAACCATGTCAGAAGGGATTTGCACTTATATCTGACCATGGGGGGAACACATCCCGAAACCATGTCAGAAGGGAATACAAACTTATCACTTCCCCTTGGAAGGAACCTCGATATGGATAACACCAAGCTTCTCTCTGAAGTGCTCAAAATTCACTTTGGTTAATGGCTTGGTCAACACATTAGCTATCTGCTCATCCGTCACAACATACTAGAGCTTCACTACTCCTCTCTGCACCATATCCCTGATATAGTGGTATTTGATCTCGATATGCTTTGACTTGTCATGGAACACCAAGTTCTTTGACAACTTCACACAACTGTGGTTGTCGCAATATATACAAGTAGCATCCAACTGGAGATAAAATAAATCAGATAGTATCTTCCTCCACCACACTACCTCAAAAATAGCCAAACAAGCTGCGACATACTCTGCTTCAGCTGTACTCAGTTCCATGGAGGATTGCTTCCTTCTAGACCCAAAGAACACACCTGATCCCATACTGAAGCAGCACCTTGAAGTGCTCTTCCTATCAATGGCACATATTGCCCAATCTAAATCCACATAACCTTTGAGGTTAATATTTTTATTTGCCTCATACTTAAGCCCTTAATCAACTATACTCTTCAG
This sequence comes from Pseudotsuga menziesii, assembly GCA_001517045.1. Taxonomy (NCBI): domain Eukaryota; kingdom Viridiplantae; phylum Streptophyta; class Pinopsida; order Pinales; family Pinaceae; genus Pseudotsuga; species Pseudotsuga menziesii. The sequence continues at coordinate 567,250 of LPNX010227584.1, read as the reverse complement.
GTACCTTAGAATATGCTTTGCAGCAATCAGGTGAACATGTCTCGGATCCGTCAGGAACTGGCTTAATGTGTTCAAAGCAAAGCAAATATATGGTCTCGTATTCATCAGGTACATCAAGGACCCAATCATCTAACGATACATCGTAGCATCAACTAACTTTGATGAAGCATCACTCAATAGCTTCACATTCGATGCCATAGGTGTGGTCATGGCCTTGCAGTCCATCATCCCAAACCTCTTCAGGATCTCTACTACATACTTCCCCTGTCCCAGCGAGATTCCATCTGCATTCTGCCACACCTCCATGCCTATAAAGTATTGCATCATACCCAAGTCTTTCATCTCAAACTCAGTAGCAAGCTTCCTCTTTTTGTCAGTAATCAACCCATCCTCACCTATTACAAAACATGTCATCTACATACAATAGGAGTATCACAGGGTTCCCTTCCTTAACCTTATAGTAAAGGTTGGAATATGCTTTACTCTTGGTAAATCCTAATCCAACAAGGAAGCTTTCAATTCTATTGTACCATGTCCTGGGTGCCTGTTTCAAACCATACAGGGCCTTCTTCAATTTGTACACATGAGTCTCCATGTCATGTGTCTCAAAACTAAGTGGTTGCTCCACATACACTTCCTCTTCTACTACACCATTCAAGAAAGAAGTCTTGACATCCATTTGGTGTATTTTCCATTTCATTACTGTACCCAAAGAAAATATTGATCTAATGGAAATGTATCTGGATATAGATGCAAAATTCTCCTCATAATCTATCCCTTCTTACTAGGAGAAGCCACATGCCACAAATCTTGCTTTATATTTCTCTATTCTGCCACATGCAGCATGCTTGATCTTGTAGATCCACTTGGAAGTCACAACAGAATTCCCCTTTGGTCTTGGGACAACATCATTCTTCATGATTGACTCAGAACTCCTCGATCATAGCATCCTTCCATTCTTTCTTTTCTACCGCTTCTTCATAGTTGGAAGGTTCTTTATCAATGATGTTACATAATAAGGCTACATAACCAGAGTAGGACAGAGTTCTCTTCCTTTCTTTGTGCATTTCTTCTAGAGCTCCATATCTTTCTGCACCTTGGATAGCCTCTAATACCCATGCAAGTTTCCTTTTGTAAGGATTCTTCTCTTGGGGTGGATCTACAAGTTCCTGAGGTTCTTCTATTTCTCGATCTTGTTCTGGAGTTGCTTTATTCATAGTTGTATCTTGGATCCTGGGTACTTCTATTTCTTCAAGTTCTGTAGTAGGTATTTTTCTAGATTTGTTGTAAGATGAGTCTTCATCAAATGTCACATCTTTGCTGATGTCGATCTTCTTGAATCCTGGAAGTATATTTTGTAAGCCTTCGAGCTTTCACTATATCCCACAAATATACCCTTCTTTCCTAAAGCATCTAAATTTGTCCTCTTTTCTTTCGGAATGTGTATGTACACTGGACAACCAAATATTATGAGATGATTGAATTCTAGTTTCTTTCTGGAAAAGACTTCTTCATGTGTCTTGTTATCAAGTACTCTATGTGGATTACAGTTTTGTACATACACAACTGTCCTAGCAGCTTCTGCCCATAGATGCATAGGAAGATCTTGATAATGAAGCATAGCCCTTTCTACTCATTAGAGGAAATCTCAACTCAAAATAGGCATTTTAACTCTAACTCAAATTCCATTTCATCATGTGTTAGCCAATGAAATTGCTTTAAATTTGAAATACCGTATAGGTCTTAAACACTTTTTTAATATAAATTTGGGGATAGGTATCATAAAAAAACTACTTTTTTTTATTTGGATTTTCGACATATCTCCCCGTGGTTTTACTCAAATTTTGATCAGTAGAGATCATTGGATGCATAATTAAATTTCGCATCCAAAAAGTACCCACTCGGCATACTTTTGACAGACCCCGCTACCCCAAAAATAAGAATACCTAAAAAAACGTGATGATGACATCATCATCATGTTTTTTCAGGTATTTCTTGTTTTTGGGGTAGCGGGGTGCGTCAAAAGTATGCCGAGTGGGTACTTGTTGGATGCGGAATTTAATTATGCATCCAACGAGCTCTCCCAATCTAAATTTGAGTAAAAACACGGGGAGATATGTCGAAAATACAAACAAAAAAAGTAGTTTTTTCTTTTCTTCCTCCAAAATTAATAAATATTATTTTATTATTTTAACTATTAATTTATTAATTTTTTTTAGGAGGCCCATTTTGAGTTGAAATTTCCTCTAATGTCCATAATTGTTCTATTCTTCTTTTTTGCAACCCCATTATATTGTGGATTATATGGAGCAGTCAACTCCCTCTTAATCCCTGAATCTCTGCATAATTCATTGAATTCATCTGATGTGAATTATCCTCCATTGTCTGATCGAAAGGTCTTGAAGAATTCCTTGAACTTACTGAATACTTCTTCCTTGCTTTTCAAGAAATATATCCATGTATTCCTAGAAACATAATATACATACCCACTCAATGAACTGGATGACATCGGACTGCATACATCGGAGTGGATGATTTCCAAGATTCCTTTTCCCTTGCTCTCTCTACTTGGAAATGTCTTCTTTGTGTTCTTTCCTTTCTCACATCCTTTCCAAACACCTTCATGTTTTGTCTATATTTCTGGAAGACCTTCAACAACTTTTCTTGCAAGTGGTAGTACCATATAGTGCACATGTGTAAGCCTTCTATGCCAAAATTCACTTGGCTCTACTGAATCATGGACCAAGGCTTGTTATGGTTGGCCCTTTAGTTTGTATAAGCCTCCTTCTTTCTCTCCAATCACTACTGCATCATCTATAGTCTTTCCCTTTGGCCACATAAGGACTTGGCCATCTACAAATGCAACTCTCATGCCTTTTGCATCCAATGCAAATATGGAGAGGATATTCTTCTTTAGTCCTGGTACAAACAAGAAATCCTTCATCTTCATAGACTTTCCAGAGTCTATATTATAGGAGGATTCACCACTGCCTTTTATTGGATACTAGTAGTCATCCCCAAGTTTCACTTTTTTGGGTGACTCATGTTCAGATAGTTTCAAAAAATATTTTTTGAATCCTGTCATATGCTTCGAAGCCCCACTATCTATGATCCAATCATTACAACCATATGTGATAGTTCTCGTGAGAGAAGAAATCAAAACATATTCTTCATCACTTGAAGAGTCTTCACTTTATTATTTGATTATTTATTTGGGAGGCTCATCATCTTCTATAGTGTGAGCATAATGTCTTCTTTTGCTGCCTTGTGTTGGGGCGCGCACCCTAACGGTCCTTAAGGTGGGTAACTCCGCGGGTTTATGGGAGTTTGTAAGCGGAGTTACGACTCAAAATAGTCTTAGGGGTGTCAAGGTTGAGTCAGAGTCCTATGTTTGTAATAAACCCATGGTTTAAGTCTAGGGTTTAGGGTTCGGGGTGCCCATGGTTTAAGCCCATGGTTTTGTAATAATTGCACTATAAATAAGCACTCTTGTAAAGAAGTCAGTTTAGGCTTTTGATGTAAGATGAATTGATGCGAAGCTAAGGCTTGTTTGTAAGAAGGTTAAGTCCCGGCTCTGTGCATGGACGACCTCTGCAGCTGTGTGCACAGATGGTTTTAGGTGATTAAGGAAATCTGCAGCTGTTTGTGCAGAGGCCTGCAGCTATGTGTGCGGCTTTGAGGACTTGAAGGGATCCGCAGCTGAGTGCGTAGATCAGAACTGTGGTTTTTGAAAAGAGTTGAATAAAACACAGTTCTGTGGACGTAACCCCTAAACTGGGGGTAAACCACGTTATATCGTGTGTTGTGGTTTTTGTTGTGTTGTTGTTATGTTCTTTTATGCATTGATAAATGTATAACCGATAAGTAATATCAGTGCTAAATACTAACTTCGCTAGAATTCCCAGTAAAGGGTTAAGCAAGGCACTATTTGTTTATCTAACCACGAAGCTAAATAAGTAACTATTAAAGCTCTGCATTTTATGATTATAATTGTTAGAATCTAAAGGTACAGTAATATCCCTCTTCTGCTTGCAGAAACTTGATTCTACAGCACCCCATAGCTGTTTCAGGTGAGACTGCAACCTGTTCGCAGGTTGTTGCCGAAAGGGCCAACATTGTGGGTCTTTTGTTGGTGTTAAGTAAATGGTATAAAGCCCGGGTCTGCCCTATAGCCCAACAAATTGGTTCTATTTCCGGTTGAACTCAGTATCTGCTCAAGAGGGGTTTACGTCATACCGCGAGGTCTATGTTTTGGAGACCCTCAGTGAAAGAAATCGGTGATTGGATTGAAGAGACTTATCTGAACTTTGCTGTACAAGAGAACAAAGATCCGCGTCGTAGTGCAAACGACTTTTTACAAAGGTATGCTTTTTCTGATGTGTATGAAATTTTCTTTGGTAGTATCGACATAGAGTTGAACCAGTGGTTATCCAGGTTAACAAAGAGAAGGACGAACTTCCAAGAATGTCAGTTTCCTGATTGGACCCCTACAAGAATTAATATACTGAAAAGGGTGAAAAACGAAATATCCCGTGATGTTGATTTCTGGACAACGCGAACCCTTGAAGCATTTGTGACAGAGTTCGCCATTGACACAAGTACGTCCTTCAGTGAAGCTGAATGACAGTTCTTCAAAGGACCAAGGGGTAAGTAATTGAATTCATTTAGTTTGAGAATTAAAATGCTATTGGCTGAAAAAGGTATATTGCTCATTGAATCAGACTGTTAGATTTAGTACTACTAACTTATGTTTGCAAGCGAAAGTACCTTCGACGAGCAAAGTGGTTTGCTGCAAAGTGGCAAAAGGTACAAGAGAAATTTTGAGTCCTATACCCTAGGTCAGAATACTGGGTCTAACCCCATAATTCCAGCAGTCTCAGAGCTCGAAGAAACCCCTTCTATTGGAAACCCTCCAGTAACACCGTAGCAAAGACCTATTATCCCCAAGAACCCGTCACAGTCTGAAAATAACCCTAGCTCGAGTATTCCTGTCGCAGGTTAGTCTACCCTAGCAAGTTCCCCCCTGCCTACTACCAGTTCCCATCCCTCCCCCCCTAGACCCACGATGGCCCATATGAATGACGACATTAAGCTCCCTGTTTTCAAAGGAACTGGATCAGAGGATCCAGAATAGTTCTGGTTTTTATACGAAACAGTGTGGACTGCTATGACCATTACAGATCAAGATACAAAAAGAGCGCAGCTGGTTACTTCTTTCAGAGACCGGGCGCTGACCTGGTTCATGAAGTTTTCCAGCACTCAGAACCATGTCTTGGATGATATAAAAGTAGCAATGATAAAGGAATTTAAGAAGCCGAAATCAGAGTCGCAGTGTATCACTGAATTGAAAGCGATTCAGCAGAGGCACGAAGAATTAGTGTGGGACTTTGATCAAAGGTTCAAAGTTCTACTATACCAAGTCAGTTTCACCATTGGACCTGCATAGCACAAGGAATGGTTCATTGCAGCGTTGCTTATGCATATCAGAACTCCACTCATGCAACAGAAGGTTGCTAACCAGCAGGAGGCTCTGGAAATCGCGATGAAGCTTGAAACTGCTCCTGTCGAAGACAATTCTGGTATTGCTCAAATCCAAGCGCAGTTGGTAGCGATGGCTCTGGAGCTTCACGATATGAAGAGAGGAAAAACCGGTCATGAAGAGGTTTGGTGTACACAATGTCGGACAGAAGGTCATGACAAGGAATAGTGTCCTGTGGTAAGAAATTTCCTGAATTCTGGTGCACCAAACCCGTTCAACCCTAGTGTTCTATATTGTGATATCTGTAGGACAATGGGCCAGCATTGACCTGAAGACTACTATCTTCTACAGAGGTATGTGCAAGTCCCTAAGAACCCTTATTGTAAGTTCTGTAAATCAGTGGGACACAACGAAGATGAGTGTCGCAGCTTTGAACTCATGAGAGAATGAACTTACGATGCTTATCAGGTACAAAATGAGGGACAAAGAAATGACGGCTATGGTTACCACGGTGGTGCATCAGGTAGAGGTTCTTTTGGAGGTCGTGGTCGTGGTGGTATGGCCGAAAGAGGAAGAGGCCAGGTTGTGTGTTACAACTATAACCAGGCTGGGCATCTAGTGAGATACTGTTGGAACCCAACTACGACATGTCGGTATTGCTGAGCAGTAGATCATATGATCGAGCAGTGCCCACAGTTGATAGCTAAGATTCAGGAAAGAAACAGTGCCCCTACTCAGAATATTCAGATGATTTCCGTCGAGCAAAGACCTGCCCCAACCATTAATGTTGTTACCCGGAGTGGAGCTACGATGCACATACAGAATAAGGAGAAACAAATTGACAAGGCTTGGGTTCGGAAGGCCCCAGAGAAAGTCCCAGCATTTGATATTGAAAGAGAAAAAGAGACATTCATGGAAGCCAAGAGAGATTTTGCTGCTCCTAGCACATCAATAGCACCTGCACAACAACATCAGCAGCAGTCGCAGCCGCAAGAAGCTTCGACGGATAAATTAAGTACATTGTCCTCCTTTTTACAGAGTTGTCTGAAGCTCTTAAGAAATCAGAATGCTTTAAGTGAGTTGCAGAAAGTTATTGCTTCCTACGAACATCAGCACAGTTCTGGTCAGGCAAAAACTGTTAATAGAGTCAGGAGAACTGGCAGGGAAATGAGATTGAATGCTCAGATAGGAGAATATGATATGATTGATGTTATCTTGGACCTAGGATTAGAGGTAAATGTCTTAACTAAGAAAACCTGGGAACAAATGGGAAAACCTACCCTTTATTGGTCCCCTATACAGTTGAGATTAGCCAATCAGCAGAATATTGTGCCCCTAGGACGATTCCCTAATGTCCCAGTAGATATTGATGGCATCTGTACTATGGCAGAATTCGAATTTATTGAGATCATTGACGACAAAAACCCCTATCCAGCATTGTTAGGTATTGAGTGGGCATTAGACAATGATGCCGTCATCAACCTGAAGAAGAGACAGATGACTTTTGAAGGGAAAGGACTGAGAGTCATAGACCCATTGGATCCTTCTCAAGGAGAGAGATACACAGAGCCAGTAAGAGATGAAGACCACGATGTTTTGGACCACATCTACAATATCACAGCGAAGGAAGAAGATTATGTGGATCCTACTTCCGAAGGTATCATGGATTGGCAGTGTGACAGCTCCTGCATGATAGATTTAGATGATGGCCTAGAGAATTGGCAGAATAGACTGTATGAGCTACATGGCCATCAATGTTCCAGAATTACCAAGTCTCTCAGATGGCTTGGCTCACAGACAAGAACTTTACCTATTTTTGATGGTTCGACAGACCCAGAAGAGTTTGTTTTGCAATTCTTAGAGAAGGTGCAAGACTCACAAAAAATGGAGACTATGGATTCAGCATTCAGAGCCACAGCAGCCAGATGGTGGAATGGTCACAAAAATTACATTCATAGTTGGGAAGCGTGCCAAAAGTCCCTTTACCTAACATTCAGGGACCAACCTCAGGAGGTGCGAAGCAGGTTTAATGGTAAGACTATTCCTCAGGGACATTTGGAGCAATGCTACGAGGCATGGAAGCATGTACCTCATGAAGAATGGGTACATAGGTTTGTGCACACCCTGGAACCTATAGCAAAGAACTGGTATGTGGATTTTGAGCTTCGCCACGGTACTGTAAGTTGGGATTGTCTTGTTGATAGTTTTGTGCTGACATTCTCTATTAATGAGGTTTCTCCTACTTTGGACGCAACTGTTAGGTTGATCCATACTAAAGTATTTGATGATCAAGAAATACCAGGATACCAACCTTATTGGAAGGCACATGAAGCCAATGCAATAGAATTTTATAACCTCGTAATTGACAAGGATGACGATCCACGCAACATTAACATTCCTGAGTCAGAAGAACACTGCGAAGTACATGGACCAGCAGTTGAGGCACTTAAAGTGACTCAACCCCTGAAGATGCGGACCATAAACATTGGGTCAGAAGAAAACCCTAAGTATGATACCATTGGATATTATTGGTATGAAGAAATGATAAGCAAGGTGACCCAACTTCTCCATGAATATCAGGATCTATTTCCGACGAAGTTCTTAGAGATGAAAGGTATCCTTGATGATATAGGAGTGATAAATATCCCTTTGAAACCTGATGCGAAGCTTGTGAAACAGCGCCCTTATAGGCTGAACCCTAAGTATAAGGAAAAAGTCCGAATGGAGCTGGATAAGATGCTTGCTACAGGAATCATTGAGCCTGTTGAAGAGTCCGAGTGGGTCAGTCCTATGGTGGTGCAAGAAAAGAAGACTAAGGGAGAAATCAGAATCTGTGTCGTTCTGAGGAAGCTGAATGATGCCTGTTTGCATGATCCTTTCCCCAATCCCTTTACAGATGAAGTTTTAGACAATGTTGGAGGTCAAGAAGTGTACTCTTTTACTGATGCATTTTCAGGTTACCATCAGATTCGAATTGCTCCAGAAGATCGACATAAGACAACCTTCGCTACAGAAATGGGATCCTTCCAGTATACAATTATGCCCTTTGGATTGAAGAATGCACCTGCCATGTTTTCTAGAGTAGTCATCTCTGCTTTTAAGGAATTCATACATAAATTCTTAGAATTTTATTTTGATGATTGGACTATCTGCGGGTTATTAAAAGACCACATAGCTAGTTTAAGACTTATGTTGGATAAATGTAGATAGCATCAGATTTCCTTGAACTTGGAAAAGTGTATCTTCTGGGCCCCTTTTGGAATTCTGCTAGGTCACATTGTATGTAAGCAAGGATTGATGATGGATCCTGCGAATATATCCATTATTGTGAACCTGCCACCTCCAAAGTCTGTTAAACAACTGCACACTACGCTTGGTCATACTAGCTATTACAGGAAATTCATTAAAGGATACGCTCAGATAATAGCCCCTATGGAAAAGTAGTTGAAGAAAGATATTAGGTTTGAATGGACACCTGAGTGTCAAGAAAGCTTGGATATTTTGAAGAAAAAGATGGTAACTTCCTCTATCTTAGTATTCCCTGATTGGAATAAGGAGTTTCATGTGCATGTCAATGCATCCTCCATTTCTCTGGGAATAGTATTGCCTCAGTCAGGCGAAGGTAATATCGATCACCCTATTTCTTTTGCAAGTAGAAAACTGCCCACAGCAGAAAAAAATTATACTACTACAGAACGAGATGGTTTAGCTATGGTTTATGCATTACAGAAGTTTCGACATTATCTGTTAGGATCTCATTTTAAGATGTTCACTGATCACTCTGCTTTGAAGTATTTGGTTAGCAAGCCTGTGCTAGGTGGAAGGATATGCAGATGGTTGATTCTATTTCAGGAATATGAATTTGAGATCATAGTCAAACCTAGAAGACTGAACCTAGGTCCTGACCACTTGTCGAGGCTTGAGTCAGGAGAAGAGCCCATTAGTTTGGACGAAGGTCTTCCTATTGCTCAGTTGTTTTCCATCCAGATGGATGATTATTATTTCCAGGATATTGTTCAGTATTTTTCTACAGGTTTTGCACCTACTGAAATGACAACGCAGCAGAAGAAACAGCTAGTGGCTAGAGCAGCCAACTTTACCTTAATAGCAGGACATCTATATAAGATGGGACGAGATGAAATACTACGCAGATGTGTCCTGGAGCATGAAAAGCCATTAATTTTGGCTGAGGCACACTATGGCACAGCAAGAGGTCATTACGCAGGAAAATCTACAGCACAGAAGATTCTGACAGCCAGATTGTGGTGGCCCACAATTCATAAGGATGCAAGAGAATATTGCTACAGCTGTGACATTTGTCAGAGAACAGGAAAACCATCCAGGAGGGATGAGATGCCTCTAGTTCTGTAGGTAACTTTACAACCATTTGATAAATGGGCTATTGATTTTGTTGGACCTATCAATCCCCCTGCAAAGAAATCCGGAGCAAGATACATTATTACAGCAACTAACTACCTTACTCGTTGGGCCGAAGCTCAACCAGTCAAGACCTGTAGTGCTGCTATAGCCACGAAGTTTATCTTCGATAACATATTGTCAAGATTTGGGTGTCCTAGAATTCTTATGAGCGATTAAGTATCACATTTCTTAAATAAGACTATTGAAGTATTGACTGAAGAATTTCAAGTATATCATCAGAAGAGTACTGCCTATCATCCTCAAGCAAATGGAACTGTCGAATCCTTTAACAAGATTCTTGAACACGCTCTGATGAAGGTTTGCAATGCTAATAGAAATGATTGGGACCTTAGAATTCCAGCAATACTATGGGCTTATAGAATCACCTGCAAGAAGTTGACAGGCCATATACCTTTTAGGTTGGTTTATGGACAAGAAGCAGTCATTCCCATGGAGTACATTGTCCCTAGCCTCAGAATATCTGCTTTTACAGAGATGGATGACCCAGATATGATGAAAGAAAGGTTGACAAAGATACTAGAACTTGAAGAGGACAGATTCATTGCAGGGTTCCAGTAGCAAGTACAGAAAGCTAGAGAAAAAGCATGGTATGATAGACACATTAAGAAGAAGCAGTTCCAGAATGGTGATCTTGTGCTTTTATATGACAGTAAATTCATGAAATTTCCAGGGAAGTTCAAGACACATTGGAAAGGACCATACATAGTACAGAGAGTTACTGATGGTGGTGCAGTCCAGTTAGCTAAATTGAATGCAGAAATTTTACCTTCCATGGTGAATGGAAGTAGGTTAAAGAAGTACAGGGACAAACCGGGACCCCTTGATCAGGAGTAACAGCATGAAGGACAGTCTAAGTACCAAGGATAGTTGGAATTGGGTACTAGACTATAATGAAGCTGTTCTCAAAGCTAGGAAGTGTTGAAGACTGTCAAATTCTGAAGGTTGAAGTTTGGTTGCCGTATAGGTCAGGATGGGTCGAAGGTGAATATTGTGTCAAAGGTACTTATCAAGGCGAAGCTGAAGTTAGTGGTTATGTCAAAGATCAAAGGTGTGTCGTAGCCTAAAATGTGACAGATGGGACAAACTAGACTTGGTGGCGCCGGCATGAGAACTTCCCTAACCTGCAATGATGAGATTTTGGGAAAATATGGCACCGTGTGGACAGGATTTCTGCCACTCCATCCGATTCGGCATCATTAATGCACTATGATGACAGATTCTATTGCATGATTCTATAAGAAGCTACACCGGCCTACGACTCCTGCATTGTGCATTTCTTTGAGTTTCTTCAGTTACAACTATGTTGAATGATCGTGAAGTCCAGAAGTTATTACGAGTGGTCAGGGAAAGAGGTCTGTTGAACCTTCTGAGAAATCCGCCTGTGCAGCCATGTTCAACCAAGGCACAAAGAAAGGCAGAAGTTCGCTCTAAGAGGAAGGAAGAAAGGCAGAAGTGCACTCTAAGCCGCATGAAGAAAATCACCGGTCTTCACAGGAAAAATATGAAACATCCCAAGATGTATCCTCCTGGTTTGGCAGAACTGGGGCAGTTGTTTGTCTTATGCACCTTGACACACAATTCTGGGGACCCTAAGTTGTGGATGGTCAAATGATCAACAAGCAGATCGAAGGATGGGGTCACTGATAGATCCAGAAGTCCTTACCCAGCATAAATATTATGAAGGAAAGGAACAAGTAGTCAACAACTGCATGTATGGCTTCAGCAAGCAGCGCACTATGTTTCTCCAACAAGATTCTACCACCAGAAAAGAAAATAAGTGTCCCGGGATGGGACACTGGTGAGTCTTAGGGGCCTGTTGGGGTGTGCACCCTAACGGTCCTTAAGGTGGGTAACTCCGTGGGTTTATGGGAGTTTGTAAGCGGAGTTACGACTCAAAACAGTATTAGGGGTGTTGGGGTTGAGTTAAAGTCCTATGTTTGTAATAAACCCATGGTTTAAGTCTAGGGTTTAGGGTTCGGGGTGCCCATGGTTTAAGCCCATGGTTTTGTAATAAGTGCACTATAAATAAGCACTCTTTTAAAGAAGTCAGTTTATGCTTTTGATGTAAGATGAATTGATGTGAAGCTAAGGCTTATTTGTAAGAAGGTTAAGTCCCAGCTGTGTGCGTGGATGACCTCTGCAGCTGTGTGCACAGAGGGTTTTGGGTGATTAAGGAAATATGCAGCTGTGTGTGCAGAGGCATGCAGCTATGTGCGTGGCTTTGAGGACTTGAAGGGATCTACAGCTGAGTGCATAGATCAGAACTGTGGTTATTGTAAAGAGTTGAATAAAACACAGTTCTGTGGACGTAACCCCTAAACTGGGGGTGAACCACGTTATATCGTGTGTTGTGTTTTTTTTTGTGTTTTTTTTATGTTCTTTTATGCATTGATAAATATATAACCGATAAGTAAGATCACTACTAAATACTAACTTCGCTGGAATTCCCAGTAAAGGGTTAAGCAAGGCACTGTTTGTTTATCTAACCGCGAAGCTAAATAAGTAACTATTAAAGATCTACATTTTATGATTATAATTGTTAGAAGCTAAAGGTACAGTAATATCCCTCTTCTACTTGCAGAAACCTGATTCTGCAGCATCCCATAGCTGTTTCAGGTGAGCCTGCAACCTGCTCACAGGTTGTTGCCGAAAGGGCCAACACTGTGGGTCTTTTGTTGGTGTGAAGTAAATGGTATAAAGCCCGAGTCTTCCCTATAGCCCAACACCTTGTGTAGATCCACCTTTGTTTCTAGGAAAATATTTGGCAAAGTTTCCTCTCTCATCATGTGTATAGCATCTATATTTATATAGATCTCTGCTAGATCTTCTAGGGTTATCTTTCTGGTGAGAATGCTTACCTTTGGGATGATGATAGTCCCTTCTGATTTTCTTGGCGTGTTCTTTGAGAACTTGATATTCATTTCCCATATTTTATTCTCGAGCTACTATTCAAGATTCTTTTTGTGAGCATCCCTCCCGCATCATATTGAAAGTGATTAGCTTCCTTTTAGCACAAATCCTTGAATAAAGGAGTTCCATGACCTAGGGAGACCATTCAAGGTGGTCATCACAATTTCTACATTCTCTACTTCTTGATCCACTACTTCAAGTTGTTCTTTGATTTGAGAGACCCTTGTAAAGTATGACTGTATGGTCTTTGCATTCTAGATCTTTACATTCTTCAACTAGTTCCTCAAAGTCATTTCTGATTTATGTTCTTCCCTTCAAATAGCTTGGTCAAGGAATCAAGAATGTCTTTATGTGTCTTTAGGGAATACAGATGTGGTATAAGGTGATCCTTGATTGAATCAGCAATAATCCTCTTGGCCTTGACCAATTTATTCTTGTGTAAGGCCTTAGCCTCATCTCCCTCTGGAACTAGAAGCTATCCACTTATGTAGATGTCCAATTCATTTTCTTCAAGAACCAGTGAGATCCTATACTTCCATGCTCAGAAATTTTCAGCTCCTTCAATATTTTCATCAAGCTTGGTATGATGAGACATCTTAACTGAGAAGCTCAAATGGAAATACAAAATATTTAGATCTTACCAATTTGAGATGTCGAAACTAGATCTGGAGCTGATCTTCTGCAGTGCTGGTTTTCTGGTTCAGGGGGAAATTAGGGTTTGAATTTCCCGGAGTTCTACCCAACCAAAAACTTCTATCTTGGTCTCTAAACTTCGATTTTGATGAGGAGAGAAATCCTATGCTGGGCTCACTCAAAAATACCACTTCTATAAAAATCTCTAATTTACCACTATAGTGGTAGGTCAAAATTGAAAAATGCTCAGAATCATATTCTTCCTCGACGAAAATATGTGCCCTTCAATGGAGAGTCAACCTAGCCTCCTTTTGCTGATGATATGTGGAGAGAGACCCAAAAAGTAAGAAGACCTAGCTTCTATAGCTGCACAGTGTCTTCTTCTCAGGCTAGGTCTAATACCATGTTATATTTTTATCATTTAAGCAATATGATATTAGGATCTTATCTAAGAGAATACCATGAACAACAATAATCACAAGAGACAAGAGACACAAAGATTTTTCCTCGGGGAAACCATAAAGGAGAAAACCCCGCAACTGCCTTAGAGATAGAATGAGCACCAATGGAAAAAGTAAAACCTAAAGACAAAAAGATGATTTCTTAAAGCTGTCCTCTCTCTCACTTGTGCGAGCTCCACTTCTCTTACTCACGCGCTACAGTTGAGTGAGTGTGTGTGTCAAATAGAGAGTCTCGCTCTCTATTTATACTAGTTTTCCACTTGACAATTACTTACCAGGGCTGACTTCACTAGGAGAGTCTAACAACCCTAGTACCCCTCAAATGTGGGGACTATTGCCCAAAATTACAATGGAGGGTTAACCTCTATGACTTTACATTACTTTATTATATTAATGATTCTCCCAATAGGAACATCGGGGTACAACGAAATATAATACAAGATATACATGTGAATACATTCCGAAGTTACAATTACATCAACGGAATTCGGTTCCCTGACCTGTGGGGAAGACCCCTTAGAATCCTCCTCGTAATCCTCAACCTATTATATCCCTTTAGCCTTATAAATTGAACCCTTTCTCCATGGTGAAGAGAGGAAGGACTATGGTAATTTTATGCTGGTGGAATTTCTAAGTGATCCATATCATCCTTTGGGAGGCTATTATCATCGTTTGGAGGCTTGGGTTGGATTGCTGGATAGAAGATTGCAGCGTTAAGGCTAGGTTGTGATGTTCTTTTCTATGTAATTCTATGTATCTACTTTATTACATTAATACAAATATATTTCCATAAACATTGATGTGTTGATGATGTTTAGATATTTCTTCCTTAACTGTTAGCTTAGATCAATTCATGTTTAGATACCAATGTATTGTTTGCTTGTTTCCACTTTCTTTACAGGGTTTTATAGCTGAAGATCTGAAGGCCCTAGAGCTTCGATCAAAAAAGAGAGAAAAGGATTTGCATATCTCAGGTAAGCGAACTATATGTTAACTTGCATTTTTTTTATCTAGGAAAGTAGATTGTATTGTGTACTTGATTTTTTCTAGATCCACTTGGACTAGGGATATCTAGCTTGAGTCCGCTTGAGTAGATTTATCTCATAATAGTGACTAGAATATCTATGTTTCCAAGAATAATTATGCCTTAATTCTGCTTAACTTTTCCTAAGTCCAACAGGTCCCCAACACTCACCTTTGGCTCATCCGGAGCCACATTATTTTGAAACCTATGTTGTGACAACATTACTTTGAAAATATTGAAATAATTTCATTATCTTCTCACTCTCATCGTATACTTATGTTTCCGTCTTCTTCAAATTTTCCACAAGTTCGGAACTGATGTGTTCCAAAGCTGTAAGTGTCGATGATTTTCATGCTTTTGGCACTTTTTGTATACAGATTGAATAATACTGTAACTTTGTATGCCTCTTCTTGTAATTATGTGAGCCTGTCAGTTCAATTTTTCTAGTGTGCCTGCATTGTTGTGACCTGCTATTATAGCCGCTTCAATTCAGTAGCCTTAGCCATTTTCTCTAGTAATGGCAACTTCTTCATTTCACTCTTTAGTTGGTTGACCTCTCTCTCAGTAGTGCACAAATGTTCTATTATTTTATTAACCTCTTCATCGTCGATCAAATTGTTGGGCTCCAATCCACTAGTGTAGATTAGACCTTGAGTTTATGTCAATATGGAGTTTGTAGACTTAGAGGCATATCCAAATATAGGGACTCAAAGCTAGACCTAACTTGAAATCTAGTTTACCTATGAAATAAACCTATTGAAAGCTTAGAATGTTGTGACTTGAAAATACAAAAACTCCCTTACAGAAGCAACTTCATTTGATCTCTTAGTTACACAGAAATTCATATTCATATGTGAAATCTTCTGAGATAATAAAAAAACAAATTAAACCTAACCCTAAAATATGGATCACAAGACTTTGCCTATTATTTCAATATTGAATAAGCAATCAAACATTAATTTCTCTTATAGGAAAGCATTCACAATGTATAACTGTTCTCAATACTTCATCATTGAATAAGAAAGCAATGTACGACGATTTGTTATTGAGATAATAGTCTAAACCATTCCTACAACATGTAACTGATGAAATAACAACGTTTATAAAACTTGGTCAAACAATCCAACTCGTTCTGCAATAGTTAAAATGAAGAAATCAAATTCTACAGGAAATAAAACATACCACTGGCAACGATATGAAAAAGGTGTGTAGACTTGGAAAAGGTGGCCCTCCAATGCCTCATGTACACACGCAGAGAGAGAAAATCACAGAGCTTAAAATTCGATTGTATTCACCATATTAATATTGAGCATACACAGTAATCAAAATCCACAGTATTGATTCCAGAGCAATATGCATTTGTAATCCAGCAGGCCTTTTTCATATGTTTGATCAAATAATTATACAAACTTTAAAAAAAAACTAGAAATTTTATTAATCTAGAAAACTAATAATGACATACAATCCTCGAGATCCTCTATCAGATCCATAAAAATAGACAAAATCAGAATTGCCCTGCTTTTATGTTGAGTGGTAGCATAGGTGGTCATCTTTGACCGGCATTGACTCGGCACCTGTGAGAACCACATCATCTGTTCATTGGAATTTTAACCATCCTTGGACATTGAGGATCTTTTCCCCATCTCTCAATTTACGCCTAGCTGGCCTGCAAGTATCCAACCTAGGAGACATTACGGGAAGTTAGCACATCCTGTAATTCTGAATAAAACCTTAATTTAAATGCCTTAAAAATCTCATAATTCAATTTGTTAAGAAGCAACAACATTTATACCTTTGACCAAAGTTTTGTGAATGAAATTAAGGCTTTATGAATCAGTATGAAGGTTTATGGAGGAAACTGGAAGGTATTTAGATGACAAAAATAGGTCAAAATGGTGCCCAACATCTCCCCCAAGAGAAAGTTGTTGCATGTCCTCATGCACAGAAAGTGTCCCAAAAACATTTGACCCTGCTTATCATGCCCAAAATTTTGTTGCTGACCCTCTGTTTTTAATCCCCTGTTTGAGATGTTGTATGTGTTGAAGCTCGAGATGCATAAAGGACTTCCAATTTCTCATACTTGGTTTTGTAAATCTTCTTTTTTTTATACCATCTATATGCATGCTTGGAGATTCATGTCCTCTGAACTTTAAGCTTCCAGTTCCTTTCTCTGAACTTTTCATTCCTCAGTTCTAATTCCTTTATTTGTAGTTTCAATCTCCTAATATTTTTACTGTTTTTGGAAATTTTCTTTGTTAGGTATAACTCCCGATTCCAATTGCTATTCACGACTAAAAACATTAATTTATAAATTACAATGAGGCGGTTGAGAACCAGCCTTTTCACCTTCCCGGGAAACTATTCAAATTCCTATTTAATTATTTATTTACAATAATCCTGACGGATTATATTCTAACATTCTTCTTTTCCATATTCATTGGAGGCTGCACAAAATTGGTGTCCATCCCCAATTCTGGATTCTCTTGTACTGAATCTCCCTTCTTTTCTTCTTCCATAGTTTGTTTCTCTAAGAAAGGAGAAGCTGGATCTTTTAATATTTCCTGTCTTGGATGCTTTTTCTTTTCTTTTTCTTGCTAATCCAAGAAGATATTAATTTTTTTTTGTCTTCCTTATCACTTCATCAGTTTCTTGGATATATTTTTCTTCATGGACCTTCCCTATCTCACCTGTTAGATTTTCTCCTTGACTTCCCAAGGTATGTATGTATTCATACTGTTTTTGTTGGTTTTCATCATCCTCTTCTAGTGCTGACTTACTTCGAGCTTGCTGATACTTCCTTGGCTTTCTCCTATAAGTGGTGAAAATATGATCTTGCTTTTGAAACTGTTTTTCTTCTCTCATCACACTCCTGGTTCATATCCTTCTCTGAGGTTGTTTTGAGCTTGTTGTTTCAGAGTTGTCTTCATCATCTGTGATCATCAACACCTCTCTTTTCTTCTTTTTCCCTTTGGTAGTTTTGAGCTTGTTGCTTCAGGGTTTTGTTCTCCATCCTTGGGGTATGTTATCATCAATAATTTTTCTTCTTTTAAACCTTCTTCAGGCATCTCTTCTTGTTCTTCAAACTAATTATGAATTAAAAATTCTTGCCATGTCATATTTTGCTTCTGTAACTCATGTGTGATGATTATTTTGATGACTCCATAGTGGAAAAGGCTTCTCATTTTATATTTTGCACACCTTTGGACAGCCTTAGCCATCTTGGATAGACTTTGTAATAAGAAATGGGGCATATTAATCTCACAATCACCTCTTAAATGCTGCAGTAGCATTATATGGTAAAGATATACAATACTGAATTAGCCTTCACAGGTAATGAATTTTTGGATAATATAGACTATTTCATCCGAGGGATGAACCAACCAGCTCCTTGCTATTCCTTTCTTCCAGTTCACTGATCCTGCCCTTGATCTGCATAGAAAGGGTATCCATCCCTTCTCCTTGAATTGTTTAGTTTTGAAAAATCTCTCTCCTTGCTGTGGTAAGCCAATAATTTGTGCCAAAATGTATTTAGACAATCTGAAGTTCAAATTTCCCACTATATCCCTTTCTCCATCAAACAAATCAGCAAAGGCTAAGCTAACATTATCATTGTGCCCATCAAACTTTTCAAAAAAAGTCACCCACTATTTTTTTTCAAAGATTTCCATACATTTCTCATGAATATCAGTGGGATCAAATTTCTCTGGTTCTAGTCTAGATGCCATTTTGAAACTTTGATAGGAAAAAGAAATGTGCAACAGAAAAATTCAACCTTGAAACTTTTTAGCTCTGTAAAACTTTTTCTTATCCCAAAATGATACTCTGGAATTCGAATTATTGTTGGTCTTAGCAATTTATTTGGCAAAAGTTTTAAGTTTTACCTCCCCTCTAGTGTTATTTCCTTTCAATTCCTCCAGCGTGAATGCTTCTTCAGTAAACTAGTGCCCGTGTCCTTCCTGTGATCCACGCCTTTCTTTCACTGTAAATTATTACCCATACACAGCAATCGGGTCTTTGCAAATGAGAGAGTTAGGTTTTGTTCAAAGAAAATATACAATCCCCGATGTCACCAGTTCATAATCCGATTTTCCAGGCACATTTGTATACTGTCGTGGGGGCATATAACCATGTTCCTTATAATCATTATCTGAACATGCCACTTTTCATCCAATCACTAGTTCATATACAAACTCTTAAGGAGAACAATTAAAGGTAAGGTTTAGAACTAATTCTTCTCCATAATGCACTTTAGTTCCTTTGCATACCCCAATGTTTGATTAACGAGCTGTAATGAAGGGATTTCTTCACTTGGAGTGGACTCTTTTCACCTTTTGAAAATACACAGCCATCTTTATATCAATGTTCTATATCCCATATATATTTTTACTTAATGCATGATGCACTAATATCTGGAGTATAAATATATATATATATAAAACATTTGATTTCCATTTTTTTTGAAACATTTCACTTCCTGCTGAGAAGGAAACCCTGCCTGTAGAATGCAGTGTATGTTTTGGTCATTGCAAATCTGCTTCTGGGATTGATTCTGACCACCATTTTGACCCTTAAGGTAGGATAATGAAAATTAAATGGAATGCTGGCAGGGATTTTGAGGGTGATGGAATAGGTAGTCAATCTTATGAATATAGGTAGATATGTCATTACTTAGAAACAAAGAATCATGCAACTTTTAAAGCACAAAAATTAAAAACCTTACATACTTTGCTTGATATCCCTTTATGTTGAGCTTGTTGCATGATGTAGCTGGTTTGCAATTTGTTTATGATTCCCATATGTCCTTTTGATGTCTATTTTTAAATATGTCTGCCATCTCAGGTCCCTCTGTTTTGCTGGAAATCAGGTCCCTCTGCATAGGAAAAAGGCTTGGAACTATCTCAGATTCCGTCTGCTTTGCTGGAAGTCAGGTCCTTCTGCATTTGAAAAAGACTTGGAGGGTTCCAAGAAAGAAGAAAAATAGAAAGCATAAAATGCTTATCCCCCTCACAGGCCTAGTTATTGACTTATCCTCAAGTCAAACAAGAACTTTATTATTGAAAATAAAACTGCCTAAGAGGCATGAAATTTTAAAAATATTTTTATGAATGTTCAATGGCCAAGCGAACCTAGTTTTCCATGGAAAATTCAAGTTTATGATGTGCCAGTGACCTGGTTTTCACAACTAAACTCCTTTTTTTTATTCCTTTTATTATTATTATTATTATTATTATTATTTTATATCAGATCAGAAAATAGCTAAAACGCAAGTGAAGGAGAAACACCAGTGTGTTTATCCATCACTTCCATCTCCTATTGCTGTGAAATCTGTTGTATGAAATATTCTTTGTTGATAGGCTTGGTATAGAGTTTGAGCTGATGGCCATTGACCACAAATGTAAGTGCTTCATCATTGATTGTTTGAATTTTTACTGAGCCATTGTCATATACCTATGCAATCTCATATGGACCAAGCCAATGAGTTGTGAATTTGGCCTTGAAGTCTTTGAACTTCGAATCAAACAATAGTGCCCAGTCACCAATGTGAAATTGTTTCTTTTTTATAAACTTGTCATGCCATTGGGCTCTCTGTTGTTGTATCAAAATATTGTGTTCTATTGTAGCCTATATCATCTCATCTAGTTGATTCAATTGAAGTATTCTTTCTTGTTGTGCCTTAGAAAGATTCATACCCAAATCTACTGCTAACTTGAAGGTATGAATTTGAAATTCTATAGGTAGGAGGACTTGCTTACCATAAACGAGCTGATAAGGAGAAAAACCAGTACTATTTTTCCAAGTGATTCGGTATGCCTATAAAGCTTCAATAATCTTAGCTGACCAATCCTTCCTATGCATCTAGACAATTTTGGTGATGATTCCTTCCAAAGTCTTGTTTGTAGAATCCACCTGGCCATTAGCTTGTGGATGGTAAGGTGTAGATTTTTTGTGCTTAATCTTGTACTTTGCTGCTATCTCTTGCACTAGTTTGGAAGTAAACTGGGCACCCTGATCAATGACAATCTCTCTAGGAACCCCAAATCTAAGAAATATCTCCTCAAAAAGAAAGTTTACCACAGTCTGTTCTGTGGCTCTTAGTAATGGTTTGGCTTCCACCCACTTGGTAACATAGTCTGTACATACCAGAATATACTTTTTCCCTTGTGATGGTGGATGAATCGGACCAATGAAGTCAAGAGCCCACTTTTCAAATGGTTCTATGAGTATTTGTGGTTGGAGTGGTATTTCATCAGATCAGACTGGTCGTCCCATCCTTTGACAAGTATCACAACTTCTAACATACTTCTTAGAATCTTTGAAAATAGAAGGCCAGTAATACCCCAAATTGAGTATCTTGTATGCTGTTCTTTTCTCTACAAAATGGCCACCACACGATTCATCATGACATGCTTTCAAAATATCTAAAACTTCATCTTGTCGTACACATATCCTGATAATTAGATCATATCCTGTGTAAAAGAGATCACCATTGACCCATATATGCCTAGCACTTTGTTTAATAAACTTTTTCTTTTCTTTAGATGAAATAGATGGAGGTAGCCATCCTGATGATAAATAGTTGGCAATATCAGCATACCAAGGAGTGATAACAGAAATTGCAAACAAGTGTTCATCAGGAAAACTATCTAAAATAGGAACAACCTCACCAGTATTGTGTAAGCGAGACAGGAAATCTGCCACTTGATTTTCTCATCCAAGCCGATCTAAAACAGTGATATTGAATTCCTGCATTAATAGTAACCATCTGGTTATCTGATCATTAGTGATAGATTTGTTCATTAAATATCGTAAAGCTTAATGATCTGTGTGGATAAAAAATTTCGTAGCCAGTAATGTAATGACGGAATTTGTTGATAGCATGAACTACTGCCAACATCTCCTTTTCAGTGACTATATAGTTCAACTCTGTAGGTGTCAGTTTTTTACTGATAAAATAGATAGCATAAGTCATGGTATGCTCTTTTTATCCCAAAGAGGCCCCTATTGCAGTATCAGATGCATCAGTAGAAATATGGAAGGGCAATGTCCAATTTGGTCCCCTTAAAATGGGAGCAGTTAGGAGCTTCTCTTTAAGTGTCTGAAATGTAGATTGACAGTTAGTATCCCATTTGAAATGTACATCCTTTGAAAGTAGTTTAAACAATGGTAGAGCTATCTTACTAAAATTTGCAATAAATCTACGATAACAGCCTGCATACCCTAAAAAGCTTCTTACATCTGTTTGAGTTGTTGGTTCAGATAGATTTTCAATGATTTGAATTTTAGCAGGATCTACTTTTATTCCAGATGAAGAAATGTGATGTCCTAAAACTATCCCTTCATTCATCATCATAAAACACTTTTCATTGCTAAGGGAAAGATTTGAGTCAACACACCTTTTTAATATTTTCTCCAGGTTTGTCAAGGAATCCTCAAAGGCACTTCCATGCACAGAAAAATCGTCCATATAAACTTGAACACATTCATGAATTAGATCTGCAAAAATGGCCAAGACTGCTCTCTGAAAGGTAGCTGGGGCATTACATAAGCCAAAAGGTAAAACCTTGTAGGCATATGTGCCCCAGGGACATGTAAAGGTGGTTTTGTCTTGGTCCTCTTTTGCAATGCTAATTTGATTATATCCACTGAAACCATCTAGAAATGAAAAATATTCCTTTCCAGCTAAGGCATCTAACACTTGATCAATAAAGGGCAATGGAAAATAATATTTTAATGTTGCCTTATTTAACTCCCTGTAATCTACACATATCTGCCATTTACCATTTTTTTTAGGAACAACAACCAAGGGAGAAACCCATTGGCTGTCAGAGATAGGGTAAATAAATCCTACTTTCAATAACTTCTACAATTCTTCCCTGACTATCTCTTTTAGTATGGGGCTCATTCTACGTTGTGGTTGTCTGAGAGGTCTGATTTTATCATTTGTGTAAATGTGGTGAGTGCATGTTGCATGATGAATTCTTGGCATGTCAGTGTATTCCCAAGCAAATGCATGGGAATGTTTATTTAGCAAGGTAATCAACTGCTCTTCCTATGATGTAGTAAGATGTGCACTTATATTCAAATGTTTTCCTGGATTGATTTCAACTGTTTTGCTTTGGACATCAGTGATTGAATGAAAATTAAAAATATCATGAAGTGCCAATGGTAAAGAATGTACTGTGCAATTTTCCTAAAAATTCTGTCCCAAAATTTGATCTGCTTTAGCATACTGCATGTCTCTTAATTCTTCAAAAATATCAGGTCCAACAATGAAGTAATCTAGCAAATATTCGTTGTTTTCTTCTTGAAAATCAAAGAATTGATTGATACTTAGGACAGGATGAATCACTTCTTCTTGTTGTTCTTTGGTCTCATTAATCCATGATAGTTGATCTAATGTAGAAGGTCTTTGGGCAGAAGGATAAAGTGTAATTTGTTTTCTCTATGTCCCATGTGAAATGAGCATACTTCTTGACCTACACCCTATGAAAGCATCTGCTGTTGCCAACCAGGGTCTGCTAAGAATCAATGGGTTCCCTCCTAGATTAGACTTTGGTTGCAACACTATAAAATCGATAGGATACTCCCAGGATTCTAAAGAAACAACAATATCTTCTAAGATCCCTTCAGGTGTGATTTTAGACCTGTCAGCTAGTTCCAAAACTGTAGTGGTTGGTCTGATAATTTTCAAGTGAAGGTATTCCATTGTCTCTAGTGTCATGACATTAATAGCAACACCTAGATCAATCAGTGTTTTTGGAATTGAAAAATTGTTAATAGTAATTGTATCCATTGGGATTCCAGGATCTACATACTTTTCAATAAAAATGGTGTTAGACATTAATCCTGCTAGATTGCTCACCACATGAATTTTTTATGGATCCTTTCTTCTTTTGTTAAGGCATAATTCCCTAACTACTTTAGTATAGATTGGTGTATCCTTTATAGCCTACAGTAGGGGAATTTTGACACATACATTGGTTAACTCATTCAAAACATCAAAATCAGGTTGGGAGATTGAAAGTTTTTCTTTGACCAACCTTTCTGGAAAAGGAGGTATATAAGGAACTAATGTTTTTCCTTTTTTATTGTGATTTTCTGACTGTGATTTTTCTATGTTTAATTTTTTTGGAGTTTTCTCATTTTCTGTTTGTCCTTCTAAAATAACAGGAGATTCTTTTTGGAAATTTTTTCCAGATCTTAAGTTGATATTTTGAAGTGGGAGGATTGAGTAGGGGAGTGCCATTCCATCATCAACATTATACATGGGTTTGTCCACTTTATTATTTGGATTTGGGATTGGTTGGGCTGGCAATTGTGTTGGCCGAGGTGGAGGCTGATTGGATGGCAATTGGAGCTGTTGAGGTTGTTGACCTAGTTGAGGAGCCAGATTGGGTTGTTGGAAAAATGGGGCTTGATTCTGCTGGTATTGGGGATATGCATAAGGTTGTTGATAGGTCTATAAATAGGCCTGCTGATATGTCTGGTTACCATGAGTATATCCTCTCCAATTTGGAGCAGATTGGGCTAATTGAGGAGACCAAGTTTTCCAGGGCATGGGTGCACTCCATGAATTTTGAATAGGATTTTGATAATTTGAGTGAAACTGCTGCATAGGATCTTGGGACATACCTGAAAATCATGGCTGCCAAGGTATTCATTGTCCAATAAAATAGAGAGACTCCATGCTTTGATTCTCCTCCATTCGAGCTGCCTGCAATTCTCTCAATCTAGGGAAATCATCAGTTTTGTGATTTGAAGTACATAAGCCACAAATTTGAATAGTATTTAAAGGACATTCTTTTAATGGGTGTTTCTTTCTACACTTAGGGCAGAAAATAGACAAGGATTGATCTTGTTGGTCCTATTGTTCTTGTCTCTTCTTGGTCTTTGATGTTTCAACCTGTGTGCCTAAGGTACTCAATAAATCAGTCTTAAAATCTTCTAATAGATTCCCAAGCTCAGCTCTGGAGATACCACTAGTTGTTGATTTAGTTACTTTGGTAGTTACATCCCTTTTTCCATTTCTATCCTTCCCTCTTGAATACTTCTGACATAAGTCTTGTAACTCATCAAAGGGTAAGTAGGAGATGTCACATTTTCGCATGACATTCAAAATATCCAAATATTCTTCTCTTATTCCTTTTAAAAATATTGTCTGAATGATCTCAGGTGTCAAAGAATTGTATTTGGATTTCTGCAGGTTGTATGAGAATCTTTCTAGATACTCTTCCAATCTTTCATATTCCTGTTGAGACATTCTGAAAATGTCATCTTTTAAATCCTTTGATCTGCAATATGCCTGATATCTTCTAAGAAATATTTTCCTCATCTCATCCCAGCTAGTTATAGAATGCTCTCCTAAGCCCATGAACCATTTCAAGGAAGCTGCTTTAAGAGTAGCAGGGAAAAGACAAAGCTTATGGGTGTCATCAGTATATCCATAAGTTTGACACAAGATATCAAAATCGAATAGGAAAGAATCTAAATCTTCAGAAGTCATACCATAGAAATTTGGTAGGACAAATGGTGTAATATTCTTCATTTTTACCTCTTCCCCTAGGATGATGCTAGTGTCCAAGATGGGGAATTTAAAGGTGGCTTCCTGATCTTCTTCTATTCTTTCATCCCTCTCATGTCTCCTCTCTTCTTCCCTATCATTTCTCCTCGCTTCTTCTATTCTCTCTTGTCTTAATTTATTTTCCATTTCTAACCTTCTCTCATACTCCCTTCTCTGTTCTGCAGTTGGCCCTTTTGATGTTTCTTCCTCCACCATTTTAAAAGTACCAACTGTTGTAATGAATCCTTTTTTATCAGATAAAGAAGTTCCTGTTACTTCTATTTTTTTTGGGGGGGGGGGTGATAAATCTTCCTTTCTTGTCTCTTTGTCTTGACATAAAACCAAAATATACTCTGTGTTCTTTTTTTTTAATTTATTTTATCAGAGAACTAAAGTTCCTAAGTCTACTTCTAAAATTCCTCCCAGTCAATGGCACCAAATGTTGGGCTCCAATCCACTAGTGTAGATTAGACCTTGATTTTATGTCAATTCGGAGTTTGTATACTTAGAGGCATATCCAAATATAGGGACTCAAAGGTAGACCTAACTAGAAATCTAGTTTACCTATGAAATAAACCTATTGAAAGCTTAGAATGTTGTGACTTGAAAATACAAAAACTCCCTTACAGAAGCAACTTCATTTGATCTCTTAGTTACACAAAAATTCATATGTGAAATCTTATGAGATAATAAAAAAACAAATTAAACCTAACCCTAAAATATGGATCACAAGACTCTGCCTATTATTGCAATATTGAATAAGCAATCAAACATTAATTTCCCTTACAGGAAAGCATACACAAGGTATAACTGTTCTCAATACTTCGTCATTGAATAAGCAAGCAATGTACAACAATTTGTTATTGAGATAATAGTCTGAAGCATTCCTACAGCATGTATTTGATGAAATAACAAAGTTTATAAAACTTGTTCAAACAATCCAACTCGTTCTGCAATAGTTAAAATGACGAAATCAAATTCTACAGGAAATAAAACATACCACTGGCAACGATATGAAAAAGGTGTGCATACTTTGCAAAGGGGGACCTCCAATGCCTCGTTTACACACGCAGAGAGAGAAAATCATAGAGATTAAACTTTGATTGTATTCACCATATTAATATTGAGCATACACAGTAATCAAAATCCACAGTCTTGATTGCAGAGCGATATGCGTTTGTAATCCAGTAGGCCTTTCTCATGTGTTTGATCAAATACTTATACAATTTTTTTTAAAAGAACTAGAAATGCTATTAATCTGGAAAACTAATAATGACATACAATCCTTGAGATCCTTTATTAGATCCATAAAAATAGACAAAATCAGAACTTCCCTACTTTTATGCTGAGTGGTAGCACAGGTGGTCATCTTTGACCGGCATTGACTCGACACCTGTGAGAACCACATCATATGTTCATTGGAAGTTTAACCATCCTTGGACATTGAGGATATTTTCCCCATCTCTCAGTTTACGCATAGCTGGCCTACAAGTATCCAACCTAGGAGACATTACGGGAAGTTAGCACATCCTGTAATTTTGAATAAAACCTTAATTTAAATGCCTTAAAAATCTCATAATTCAATTTGTTAAGAAGCAACAACATTTATACCTTTGACCAAAGTTTTGTGAATGAAATTAAGGCTTTATGAATCAGTATGAAGGTTTATGGAGGAAACTGGAAGGTATTTAGATGACAAAAATCGGTCAAAATGGTGCCCAACACAAATATTCCCACATCTGAGAAACTTGCTTGATTTCTTTGGCACAAAGTGTCTTCGCTTCTTCTACTCTCTTTGCAGCTTTAGTTGTTTATTTTATTCTCTCTTCTAGTACTTTTGGAAGTGTAATAGGTGTCACTTTTACTTCAAAATTAGCAACCTTCTTGCAAAGTTTCTCTGCAATATCTCCCACTCAGAACACTTTGGTTTCCATAAACATGTCGTGCATAATTCCTTCATCAGTGAAACTCGTGCAAGCAAGTGTTACAATTGCATCGAACTGGTGCATGTTCTCCTCCCAGGACTTAGCTTTATTTTATGTTTCTTTGATTGTTTTATTCATCTTAAGAACAGTCTTGTTTAATTCTCTAACCTGGATGACTAATTCTCCTTCTCCGACCTTCATTTTTTCTACTGTGGAATTCTAAATGGCATACATTTCGTACATTGGAAACAAAGAAATTAATGGTGACATGGACCATGTTTTTTACAATGAAATTCAGATATGTCGTCCGCGATTTGATTGCTTCACCCAACACTTGATTTTTTACTTGCGGGATGAGCGTTAACATGTTACTAGGTCTCTCCTCAAATGAGCCAGCTAAGTCACGTGATGTAGGTAATTATGGTTTGTAGTCGACTGCCACTCTTACTTCTTTTACTAACTTACAAAAAAATTGTAATATATCTATAATACTGCTTGTTAGCTTTGTTTTACACTCATCTATCTTATTGAGGATTTGATTGGAGACCTATGTCATTGTATCTGTTAAAAGTGTATAATCGTCGTTGGTAAGGCTGACAATTCCAGTCGATTATTTACTTTACTCTTATGATGACCCTTCACAAACTTCTTTGCTTACTTCGTCTTTTCCCCTATTTCTAGGTATGTTGGATTCATTCCTAAATCATTTTGGGTTTTCCTCTGGATTTTCTTCTGGTGGTGGACCTTCTTCATATCCTCCATATTTCCTTTCGAATGATCATCCTATCACATCTCTTCATCTGTAGATACCTGATCATCTCTGACAAAAAATCTCCATTATTCCATCCAGTATTGAATAATGGCATTGATTTCTGCAGCCTACAACTGATACTGTGTCATAAGCCATTGGCATTGTGGGTCTTCTCACAGCTACAAAAATATATGATGCATTTCGACTGAAAATATGACAATGTTTCTGAACCGCTTAGCAGTCTCCTTTGTAATTATAGTTTGCTTTTGTTACATGATGCCATAGGGCCTCTCCTTGTAAAAATAACTCTATATAGTTGTATTTTTTCCTATGCAGGAATTCTTTTTCAAGCCAAAAATTATGGTATCGATATCCTCGACATAGGATGGGAACATCTACCCCCTATTAGTTTGGTGGTTCTTCCCATCAGACAAACAAAATCAAAATATGTAACCATGAATAATGAAATGCGCTACCTTTCTCTTGTTCCTCCTCTCCATCTTCTAATAGATCATTTAGCATATAACATGACCAATTGAGTTGCACACCTATTTCACATAACTCTGCCACATTAATCGTCCCTACGATGCACTAGTTTGGCCGCAACTTCTACAAGAACTTTCTATATAGAAATTTAGTTGTAAATCGAACATCGCACTCATTGACAAAAGAGTTGGTAAATCCTATGGTGACTTAGATCATACTTATCGTTTAAGTGTTAGTGAATGAAGTGACATGTTCTTTTCCAGCAAAAAATGGTGTTGGGTCAACTTCTGCAAGAAGAAGCCCCGTAATCGATGTTATAAGCTCAAAATCCACAAAAATATTTCATTCTAGCCATAAAAAATCACCATAGAATGACACTAGCAATTTTTTAACACATGCATTCACCTCTATGGTGCAACCAAAATGTGAAATGTGCATCAGTGACATCAAACCATCCTTTTCTAGTCCTCTTTCCCATTCCATTGGAACTAGGAGGAGAGGGCCACCCTCTATGTTGCAGACATAAACTATGTATTTTTCCATTGCCAAATCTAAATATTTCCACAAGTCGTGGTCAACAAAGTTCATCTTCTTCATATTTAGGAGTATATTCATTATTACCCTAACTCCTTTCAGTATAGTTAGTGTTATTAGTGGGTACCTTGTATTCTTATCGATTCTGATATTAGGTGTGTTCGCTGGTCTGGGTGGTACATAGTCTAGAAGCATGCTCATAAAGCTAGGTTCTTCAACTTTTGGTGGTGGTGTTACTACTTTCTTGCGGATACTATACAATCTTTTCTTTGATGTTCTAGGTGGGTGTGGTCCTAACCTCACTTTAGGGATGAACAATACCTGTTCAGATTTTTATGAAACCATGGTTATATGTGGAATAAATGCAACAGTGTCTTCCATGATGGGCGTAGGTGAAGGTATCTCAACACTTGATTCTACAATGGTGCTTGTACTAGATATAGGCATGACTATAATCTATGGAACATCACCTTGAATCTTACAGTTGCATACACAATAGCTCATCTTACTTAGTCGGATGAAAATAGAATGAACAAAACTTTGGCGCGAAGATGATATACATTCACTCGTTCAATTAGTCTTTCCTTCACACCAGTGGGTAATAAATGGAAAGGTGGCAGGGATTTCCGCACATGGAGCAATTGTTCAAATCATTACAAGGAAAATACCCATCAAATTGTCACTTCTCCTCAGTTCCATGGTATTTATTGTGTAGTAATGACGAAAATGACCAAAAAGTACACTACCAAAATATCCCGTATCCTCAAATTAACTACATCCACTTGTCTTTTTGTGACAAAATTCCATCATGCAACATCAATTTTCTTCCCGCAGCCGAGATTCGATGTTCGACACATGATAGTCTAAATTCCCTTTTAGTCCATCATGAGAGGATATTTCATGTGTGTATGAGTCAATACACTATTTCAAGTTAATTCCTTCCAAACTAAAGAAAAACCCTTCAAATTATGCCTCTCAGGTCTGCTAGTATAAGCACAAAATAAAATTATTTTGTATTATGCAGAGAAAATTTAGTAATCCCTTGCTCACTTTATCTTTCCCTCCACACATATCATCCTTTAACAGTCCTTCCACTAAACTCTACTAGCATTTAATATTTGTGTGCTAAACTGTTTAACACTTTGTTCCATTGCATAAGACCCTAATATTATAAATCTTAAAAAATAAAAAGCACTTACAACAATCCTGTGACCATAACCCTATTGCATTCAATTAAGAAGTGATGTAGTGTACCTTCTAGGAAATCTATTTGCAATATATTATCTCCACCATTGATCAAACCAATGATCAACCTCCTCCATTGACGTTGTAAGTAGTTTAACAAATCACTCAATGTTGTTGATCTCCTTCATTTACACACAGCCACTGTCGATCGACTGTGAATAAAAATCCATTGATCCCCTGCACATATAAACAAATATTCTACCTGCCATTTGAACATACAACTAAAATATTTCCCTCAATCTACTTGTACTCTTGGTTATGCGATCACCCCATGCCATTTATCTACCTCCAGGTGCTCAAGAAACTTTGATTTACTGTGTGTAAATCATTACCTCACCCTCTACGCGTTAGATAAGCATTCTTCCAATAATTCTTATAAAATACTATAATATTTCCATCAATTAATTGGAACTTCCATCGATACAAATCATACAACCAGAATTACTTCCAACTAGACTTAGAAAAATCGATCTAACCTTACCTTGTGCGCATTGAAAACATTCTGACTGTGTATTTCACAATTCTCTGTGCAAAGTAAATAATATTTTTATATAAATGCAGAGTTTAACATTCATAGACAAATAATCAACCTTTTTACACTAATAAACCTCTTTCAAGCTTGAATTCCCAATTATATCTTTACAACTAGAGAGAGAAGTCTTTGTGCATGATCCAGGAGTTTGACTCCGAGCTTTCCTTGATCTAACCTCCAAATTTCCTCGAGCTACTCTAAAAATCTCTGATGAATTAACTAATAGCTCCAATGAGCAACCTCGAGTTGCCATGACCTAACAACAAAAAAAACCCTAACCTAATAATATAAACTACTTAAATACATCTTCAGTTATGATCTTTCGATCCTACAAAGAAGGAACGGACTCCTTATTGAACTCTACTAACTTCTATGACTCACTGACATATCACCAACTAATTGCTAACATTCAGGAAATGCTCTAACTGCTCAACCTACTCTATCGATTACATTTGGAAGAGGGTCTGGTATCCTTATCCACCTTATTCAACATTTTTTAACAAAATAAAGCAAATTAAAAATATGTGAGACCCTAAGTCTCCTTTACCTAGTGAAGTCATAAATGGCTTCACTGTGATAGTCTGTGCTCCTGCATTAGAATCCCCAGCTTGAAAGTCTTCATGGGATCCTGTCCATGAGGTATTCCTTGAACTACTACTTTTTTGTAACATTGCAACAATAACTGAAGTACTCTTTGTAGGCACATCTACCTGGATCCCATACTTTGTCTTGCAATTCTCCATTAGTTTTGCTGATGTATCTTCTTTCAATCAGTTGTATTTTGTCTCTGGCTCCCTTCTTCCCTTCATACACTAAATTCTTCTTGCCTCTGTCTATTTGAAACATTTATGTAGTGTCTGAAATGTCTTCAAGGTTCATCTTCTTAATTTGTATCTCTAATTTCTCTTTTATCACACCTCTTCCCTTTTCATAGTTGTCTCCACAAACCAACTTTGCCCTATATGCTGCATCAATAAGCTCCTGTAATTGTGCTCTGACAATTTCATATATTGGTTGCACATACTCTTTACTTTGATTTTCTTCATAATACAAGTCTTTAATCTCTTCTATGATAGCTAGAGATGGTTGTACATTTCCATGATCTACAAAACCTGCATATACATAATTAGTTTGACAAGTGAAAATCACCTCTTCCTCTTTAGATCCACAAACTTCTTTAACATCATTTTCATGAGACAATCCTATGAAAAATCCTAGAGGCTATTTATCTTTATCACCTGCAATTACACACAAATTATTAGTTTTAAAAACTAGAGATTCCTGAATCTTTGTTGATGCTTCTAGCATCATCTCCTTGCAATTATCTGACCATTCCATACTTTCAATGAGACTATCCATATGTTTCCTATAAACATATCCACTATAATTATCTCCAAGGATTTCTCCTTACTGCAACACAACAAATTTATTGCCACACCTCTCAACATCTTCAACTCTATTCTGAGCTGCCAAATTGTCTCTCAAGACAATTTCTTCCTCTATATTTTCCTTTAGCCAATGAAAGGAAAATTGATTTCCACCAAAAAAATCCACTTCCTTATTCACCATCCCAGCCATCCACTTGCACAATACATGTAACAAAGTCAGCAAATAGTTATTCAAAACATAGGCATTCCACATGTCCATGATTTCACATTCATCTTCATCCTCTTCAAATTGTTGGACAATATTTAGCAACTATCCTTCTATTCCACCGGTGTAACCTACAGTTAAACACATATCATCATCTTCAAAAAAAATAAGTCACTTCAGTCTCAGCTAATTCCTTCTCCTCCATCCTTCCATGTTGATTTGTTTCTACAAAACAGTCCTTGAGATCTTCAGTAGCCCTCACATCAGCATCCCCTTCTTCCTTATCATGATACAAACCCCTTCCTATGTCCATGAGTTTATCAGCAAACTCTATATCAACATCCTCTCCGTTTCCATCAAGGTACCCACCTTTTTCAGGTTCACACATCATGTGAACTTCCTCTTCATGCTCAGCTGCTCTGAGACTTTCCCTTTCCTTCACCTAAACACTAATATTGTGCTTGAGACTCCTGGCATATAACCTATTTATAGGCCATTGCACTTTCCCTTTCATTTTCCATCCATAATATTGACCTTTTGTAGCTTCCTCATGCAATAGTTTAGTCACTTTACTAAGCCTCTTCTTTATCTCAGTAATCTATTTGTCAAAGCTTCTTTGAATCATCCTCTTAACACCAATTGCACTGACATCTTCTCTTGTTCTATTGTGGATTCCTCTTGAACCATTTAGATAACTTTCAGTATTCATATTCCATACCTCCTCTATTATTTTACCCACACTCATGGTGAACTGCAACAAGCCTTCCCTCTCAACACCTCATCAATATTTCTCCTACTGAACTATTGGCATTCCTTGGTTCTCATATAAAACCCTTGAGCACTTCCATTGCTCTCTTTAAGATTAACCCTAGCATTCACTTCCTACAGCACTCTGCTGCGAGGGTCCCCTTATGATAATCTCCCTTCTCTCAATTCCCTTGTTTAGAAATAAACATTCCGAACTACTCTCTTCAAAGAGTGTTCTTCCTTCAACCTGGAAGTTAGTATTGCAAGATTCCTCTCCATGCATGTAAATATTTTACACTACTGTGATACCAAAAATTGATGGCCTAAATTCCCTTTTAGTCCATAATGAAAGGATCTTTCATGTGTGTATGAGTCAATACACTATTTCAAGTTCATTCCTTAAAACTAAATCAAAACCCTTCAATTCTACCTCTCGGGTCTACTAGTCTATGCACAAAATAAAATTGTTTTGTATTATGCAGATCTAAGTTAGTAATCCCTTTCTAACTTTATCTTCCCCTCCACACATAAAAATCTTTGACATTCCTTCCACTAAACTCTACTAGCATTTGATACTTGTCTGCTAAACTATTTAATGCTTCGTTCCATTGCATACAACCCTAATATTATAAATATTAACAAATAAAAAGAGCTTGGAATAATCTCGTGACCATACCTTGTGACTATAACCCTATCGCACTTAATTAAGAAGTGATTCAGTGTACCTTCCAGCAACTCTGTTTGCAATATATTCTCTCCACCGTTATTCAAACCAATGATCAACCTCCTCCATCGATGTTGTAAGTAGTTTAACAAATAAGTTAACAAATCACTCAACGTCATTGATCTCCTTCATTAACACATAGCCACCGTCAATCGACTATGAATAAAACTCCATTGATCCCCTACACATATAAACAAAGATTCTGCCTGCCATTTCAACATACAACTAAAAAATTTCCTTCAATTGACTTGTACTCTTCGTTAATCGATCACCCTATGCTATTGATCTACCTCCATGTGCTCAGGAACCGTTAATTTACTATGTGTAAATCATTACCTCGTCCTCTGCACATTAGATTAACATTATTCCAACAATTCTTATAAAATACTATGATATTTCCATCAATTAATTGGAAATTCCATCGATATGAATCATACAACCAGAATTACTTCCAACTAGACTTAGAAAATTTGATCTAACCTTGCCCCGTTCGCATTGAAAACATGTCGACTATGTATTTCGCAATTATCTATGCAAAGTAAATAATATTTTTATATAAATGCAGATTTTAACATTCATAGACAGAGAATCAACCTTTTTACACTAATAAACCGCTTTCAAGCTTGAATTCCGAATTAGATCTTTACAGCTAGAGAGATAAGTCTCTGTGCATGCTCTAGGAGTTTAACTCCGATCTTTCCCTGATCTAACCTCCAAGCTTCCTCGAGCTACTCTAAAAAGATCTGGTCATTTTACTAACAGCTCCAATGAGCTACCTTGAGCTCCCATGAGATAACAAAAAAAAACTCCCTGACCTAATAATAGAAACTACATAAATACATCTTCAATTTTTTTCTTTCAATCCTACAAAGAAGGAATGGACTCTTTATTGAACTCTACTAACTTCTATGACTCATTGATAGATCACTAACTAATTGCTAACATTCAGGAAATTCTCTAACTTCTCAACCTACTATATCTATTACATTTGGAACAGGATATGGTATCCTTATCCACCTTATTCAACATTTTTTAACAAAATAAAGAAAATTAAAAATATGTGAGACCGCAAGTCTCCTTGACCTAGTGAATTTATAAATGAATTCATTAAGATAGTCACATGCTCCTATAGCAAAACATTTCCTCCCTTGTGACATATGGAGAGTCTTTGCGAACATTTTTTTATCTTCAATAGGTAGATAGTCGATCAACACTTTTCTTTCTGCGACTCACAGGGTGTCCGTGACCCAACACCCATATTTGTTGCAGAACTAGCACTTCGTTTTATTCAGTCGACCAAGTTGCGGCCATCCTTGTAAGGCTTTATCAAACTTCAATTAATCAATCCTTTGAAAGGTGCTCCATCTAATTTTTTCAGTTGTACTGCGCCTCCGTCAATGATTTGAATGACAACATACAGCCCCAGCCCATGTGTTTTCAGTTTGCTAGGGTGCTTAAAACTTTTACTATTATACAAAAGGACATAAGTCCTGCAACCTGAAAATTCTCATTCTTGATGTGTCTCTTATGCCATACTTCATGTCTTTCCTTCTCAAAATTTTTGGTGATAAACTACGGCAAAATGTTCTTCCTCCAATTACACAAGCTGCAACAATATTTATTTGACATCACTACCATTAGTCATTTCATAATTGCAGCAATCATTAGAATGGGTACAATGTATTACATCAACATGACAACCTCTTGTCCATACACTAGTTGGAATGGAGTTCATCATGTCAACTTCTTATATATCATGCGATATGCCCACAGTACCGCAGAAATTTTCTAGTCCCAGTCATCTCTTTGAACATTGCAAATATTTGTTAATGTGTTCTCGACGATCTTGCTGAATGCCTCGACAACACCATTTTCTTGTGGGTGATATGGTGTCATATTTTTGTGTTGGATATGGAATGATTCAGTCAATTCTTCAATCAACTGATTGACAAAGTGTGTTCCCTTATCACTTAGAAAAATATTTGGGCATCTAAATCTACTCACAACATTGTCGAACAAAAAATTTGCAGCAGTAACAATAGTACAATCCTTTAATGGCGCTTCTTCAACCTATCTAGTCAGGTAATATGTCGCAGTAATATTAGTTTTTGCACCTGGTCGCTTCCTTGGTGGATTAATAGGTATGACAAAATCAACCGCCCATTTGTCAAATGCATGCAAAGTTATTTGAGGTACTAGCGACATTTCATCTCATCACTACAACTTTTTAGTTCTCTAACAGATATGGAAGTTGCAACAATATTCTCTAGCATCTGCTTGCAAAGTGGGCCACCACAATCTTGATTGCAATATCCTATACACTGTAGATTTTCTAGCATAATGGCCTCCTGCGACACCATCATGCACTTCTTTCAATATCATTGGTCACTCTTGTTCCAATAAATAGTGATGAAGAATTTCATCTGGTCCCATCTTATACAGTTGTCCAGCTATCAATTGGAAATTTGTAGCTCGCACCACTAATTGATTTTTCTGCGTAGTACTAAATCCTTGTGGTGCATATCACGTAGTCAAGAAATGTATAATAATTTTGTAATGATCAAAAAACATCATGATCACAAATAATTACACATCAGAAAGAGTGTCGTCAAGCCTCACGGGTTCTTCTCCAGTTTTAATCCTCGACAGGTGGTCTAGTCTTAAGTTCAATCGACCTGGCTTAACAATAAATTTAAATTCAAATTCATGGGAAAGGAGAAGGCATCGACAAATACTCCCCCCAACACTAGCTTTTTAACCAGGTATTTCAATATTGAATGGTCTTTGAAGATATTGATATGTCCACCGATCAAATAGTGTCAAAGTTTCTGAAGTGCATAAACCATGGCTAATCCTTCTCCTTTAGTTGTAGTGTAATTTCTTTCTACTGTTGATAATTTATTTATAGTGAAGGATATAGGAGGATCAATCGACCCTTCACCAAGATGTGTGAGTACAACACCAAGCGCAACAAATGACGTATCGACATGTACGCGAAATTCCTTCTTCAAGTCTGAAAAAACTAGTATAAGAGTTATGACCATCTTGTTCTTTAGAGTGTTGAGATTCAATTATAAGTGCTCATACCATTGAAACTTAACATCCTTCTTCAACAAATTCTCCATCGGAGAAGTCACCTTTTTATATCCTTTGATAAATTTTCGATAGTGTTATAGCTGATTTTACCACACATGGTGAATCACACTTTTATGGCCTTCCCTGTCCCTCTACAGACTCCTTAGACCCCATGGACCATTTTTTTACCTTTGATGTTTCCAAGATCATCCCTAAAAACATGCAACAATTTCCATACGTGACTTTTAATCCCTTTCTCACGTATATACGTGGGTTTGACCCCTAAAACCGCATACATCGGGAGGTGTGCAAAAGGCCAAATTCTTTTGGAGTTTTCCTTGATGTGGATCCGACTCACTTGTCTCTTGGCCTTCCATATGCCTTGATATTGCTCGGATTCGACCTTCCATTAACCCATTAAAGAGATATATAAGGAACCCTTTGGATACATTGAAGACATGAGTAATTGAAGAGCAAGAAAACTATTGTCCATTGTTGCCAAATCTTATACTTGATTTTGCATCCCTTTGTCTCTTGGAGCACTTTTGTGTTCTTCCCAAGCTTTCCTTTTGCTTGTGAGATTTCTATCAAGAGATGGAGGATTGAAGTGGTGCAAGCCCAAATGGGGGACTCAGTTTCTGTGATTCGCAGATGTGCCGATAGAGGTTGTCACTATTGTAATCTATGTTTTAGATTAATAGAAATATATTTTCCTGTCCAATAATGTGTATTTAAATGAGTACTTTTATCCAGGGATGCTTTTAAATGCTTATATGTTATTGATTATATATGTTAGAGTAGGTATAACACGATGATATATAGCATGCTTGTCTTGTTTGCTGAGTGTTGAGATAGCAATTTATCAATACAAGTTGGAGCTGGAAAGTTCAACGGGGATCTACATCAACCGTCCGGAATAAGGTACGAATCGAGATCCTTTGGTGTTAGATATTTTGTTTCTCTTGCATATAGGAAAGGATTTATTTTTGGAGTCAATATGTCTATTGTGGTACCCCAAGCCATAGGAATTTCTCTTTGTAACAGAATTGGTGACTCTGTTGGGGAGTTCCTAGTCATTTTTCCATTGGGGTTTTTATCAACATTCAATGTTATTGAATTTCTCTTATTTCTTTGTTTCTGAGTCGGGTCTGGAGGCATGTTTTCCTGGTAGTTTCTGATAGGTGTGAATTTTGTCTTAGCTTATCTGTTTACCTTCATTTTTATATATTTTTCTTCTTGTACACGAGCTTTTGCCTCACAGTTGCGTGTACACACGGTTTTGACTGAGATTTTCACGTATATATGCGGCTTTTGTGCACACATGCCTGTATGCCCCGAGTTTTTACTTTTAGAGGAGGATTGAGTGTTGTTGGGTGAGTTTTGATGATTGATGAGTCTCCTTAGATGCTTCCAGAGTCTGTATACACCTCTGTTTCTGACAAGAGACACCTTTTAGGGTAAATATTTTTTAAGAATGTTCTTGTCATTGCATTTTCAATTTTTTGTTTTGGGATTAGTGCATTAGGTTTATTTTACCTTAGTGCTTTTCTTGGGTGCTGTTTGATAGTGCTTGCAGAGTATGGGGGTGGTAGAGTCATTCTTTTGCTTTATTATCTCATTTTTATTCAAAAAATTCAGAAATGTTTGCTTCTCTACATCATTATGCATCATTTCACTTTGCATTTTGCATAGTACTTGCATTAGGTTTGCTTAGAGAAGTATTAGTTATGCTTTCATATAGGAATGATTGCATTTGTCATTTGAAGATAATTTTTCATTTCACGTAGTAGCATGCCCTATTTTTCATTCAACACAATGCATTTGCATTGATTCTTAGGTGTGCATTTCACTTCATGTTTGCATCATAACACCATTGGTTGCACGATCATTTACCTTTTTGAGTAATAAGCCAAATAAAATCAGCGCTTAATTAAAATGGATTACACTATTTTCTTTGATAGGGTACACCAACAAGATTAGGTTTTAGGGTCTTGGAATAGTTCATTATGAGTAAATTCTCTGAGACCACTAAACAACAACATGTATGTGTCTATCCAGGTGAGAGTGTGAAATTCCTTGGTATAATTAGTGTTTCTCAGGATCCTCCTCTTATAAGGGAGTTAAGCACGAGGCAGTGTGACCGGTTATTGATTGGGATGACCCCTAGTCATAACTGAGTAGCACCAGAGATATTTCCTGGATTGTATTCGTATCTAGGGGCTCTTTCGAGAGTTTCTGGATTTTCTACCCTACTCATACGGTCAATACCGCCTGCAACTGTCCACCTGAGCATTTTGATTATATTGAGGTGGCCTTAGCTTCCTTACCTAGGTTATCGAGGGGGTACTTTGTAGGAGTTATTCTGTAGGTGTCCCGATCAGGTTGGGGTTAGATAGCACAGTCGCTATATGCGTTGAAGCTGACGGCCACACTAATTGGTTACGAAACTCCTCTTATTGTGTATGGGTGTCTCAAGCCTCTCCTAGGAGAGACATACCTGCTTCATTCAGGAGCTCACATATCCTACCCTTGTTTTCTTGTGATTGGATTTAGATTATATTGGTGTATGCTCTGTGCACGTTATCTTTCTTAGGGTTTGCGTAATTAGAAGAGCATTTTTCATTTTTTGAGCCATTGTGGATTTGGGTGTGGCACCTCGCCGTTCTTGTCATTTATCCGGACTTTCACCTTCTACATCTCATCCTCCTTTAGGAGAGAGAAACAAACGGTCCAACCGGACTACTTCTCACATTGATTCACACACAATGGGAGATCATGAAGATGAAATTCCTGAGTTGTCTTCTCTGCCTCAAGAGTTTGGGGAAGAATATTCCATTCCTATGTATGATCCTTCACCTGATATACCTACACACTCTAGGTTAGATCCTTCACATGATATACCTATGCACTCGAGGTATGATCCCTCATTCACAGGTTTCCAGTATTGGATGGTGGGTGATGAGACCCATCATGAACCTACAAGCACTACTTATGTTAGTTATGGCATGTCTAGTATCCCTTCACATGATTCGGCACATCGTGCCGAGTCAGAATTTGATCCTAGCACTATGCCTGGGGGCATTCCCATTCCTTTCCATGCAAAGATATTTGGCAGCATGAGTCACATTGCACCCTCCATCCTAGCGATCGAGGCTACATCACACGTTCATCCTAGACTTGGTATTAGTAGTCCTATTTTGATAC
This sequence comes from Pseudotsuga menziesii, assembly GCA_001517045.1. Classification (NCBI taxonomy): domain Eukaryota; kingdom Viridiplantae; phylum Streptophyta; class Pinopsida; order Pinales; family Pinaceae; genus Pseudotsuga; species Pseudotsuga menziesii. The sequence continues at coordinate 526,926 of LPNX010227584.1, read as the reverse complement.
CAGAACCAAGATGAGTGACTATAGGGAATACCACTTACATAGTTTCACATGTCCCTTCGCCCTCTATTCCTAGTTCTTCAAATGCTATTCCTCCCCCTCATTCACATGGTCCTTCGGGCCTGAATGTTGCTACTAGTCATGTTCATACTGCTACTACTCATGTAGTCATGTCTCAAAGCCAAGTACCTCCCGTTGTTTCGGGTTGTCATATTCCTACTCATGGAGTTTCTCATGGGACCTCTCATGGACAACATTATGGACCACAGTATGTGCACAGTTATTCAACTTATGGGTATGGGTATCAACAACCCACTTACTCTTTGAATTATGGCTTTGTAGCTCCACATAGTCAAGGTACACCACATTATGGTGCTTCGATGTCACCCTACATGGGTCAAACGGGAGGAGGATAACATGGCCATGGCCATGGTGGTTACGGTAATCAGTCTTATGTGAATCAAAACTATCAGGGAGCATGGAATCAACCTACTCAACGTAGGCTCCATTTCCTCACAACGTTAAATTTACCTGATTTCTCAAGACTAACGAACAACCCAGTCTTTCATGACCTGGCTTGGCCAGATGTCCCTAATAAGCTTTCCTCGGACATTCCGAAATTCGAGGGCAAACTAGGAGAAGATCCTAATGAACATGTTACTACATTTCACCTTTGGTGCTCTTCTAATTCCTTACATGAATATTCGATCCGTTTAAGGCTATTTAAATGCACCCTTACCAGGCCTGCAGTGAAATGGTACATGGAGTTACCTAGGGGGGCATTCATTTTGTTCGATGACCTAGCTATGAATTTTCTCAACCACTTCCAGCTACCAATGCATTATGACGTTGGTACAGAACTCTTGTTGACATTTCAGCAGGACAAATCCATGCATATCTCGGACCATATCCAAGAGTGGCGTAGATGGAAGAGATTGATTAAAGCCTTCATACCACCGGAATTTCTCCTCGAATTGTTCCTAAAATTGTTACTACCTTATATAGCGAAGGATGTTTCTATGTCCAGAGTTTAGAATGAGGAACAAGCCATTTTTAGGGCACAAGAATTGAATTTTATTTATGCTCAATCCGGTTTGTTATATGAGATCATTCCTAATGCTCCGCATTATAGTTTCAACCCTAAGGTCAAACCTAGACCACATGCCGATGGCATTGTTGGTTGTATGAGTACCAAACCTATGGATTCGGTTGTGAAACAAGTGAGTCAATTGTCTATCAACCAATCTTCCTTGGGACAAGCCACAGCTTTGTCTCAACCCACGCAAACGGCGAGTGTGTTTTCGATACAATCATCAGATTAGAAGGGTAACCAGCAACCCGGAAGGAATAAGAAGAAGGGTAAAAACAATTGCAAGGGTGGGAATAGGAATGAAAATGCCAATTCTAATGACAAGAATTCCCACAATGCTGGGGGGACAAGCAGTCTAAATGTAAGGTTAATTTTCCTTGCAAGTTGTGTAAGGATGACCACCTCACTCACTTGTGCCCTCGTATTGAAGAAGCCTCTAAGTTCATAGCATAGGGCCCAGCTGTGCTGACCAACCCTTTACCCCATAATCAAAACATGAACTCGAGGACCCATGATCAGTCTGGTGGAGATCAAGATCCATCGGAAGCTTGTAGTGGTCATGGTTTCATCAACATGGTGCGTGCTACTAAGGTTGTGACTCATGTGAAGGACTATGGTTCGTCACAACCAAACCTTGGGAAATAACCTCCTCCTACCAAGAGTCCTTTGTGTATTGAAAATCCTACGGATAAACTTGAGAGTGTACCTCGCATTCCTAAAGGAGTATTAAAGCATTCAGGACACAATCCTAATGCCCAAGCCACCCAAACTATTATGTTGTCAAGGATTTGGGCCACACTCCTTATGTGATGTCTATGCTTGAAGTTCTTCAAAGTTGTCCGACGCAAAGGAAGGCTTTGCTTTCTAATCTTAGTGTTAACGATGATCTGTAACACCCCAGTTTTGACCCCATTGCATTAGATGTATATGATGTATATATTGTAAATGATCATGGTGCGAAGATAAAGGCCAAGGCCCCACCAGTGATTTGTTATGCTATGTTTCGGATTTAAATTGTCACCGATGGTATATTGGGGCATGCAGCATACATATTGAGTTTTGTCATCATGTAAATATGCATCTTTAATTAAATAACCCAAATAGCTACGTCCACGGCAACTAAATTGAGAAGGGGCATGATTTTCACAAGGATAAGGGTGGGGGAATTCTCAAACCTTAATCCATGAGAGAAAACCCATGTGTCACCACCTTGTTTTATCCAACCACCACCATTAAAAATTGTTATTGTTAGTTGGGGCAGTTATGGCTGGGAGTGGGGTGTGGCAGGACTGTCAATCCTTGCCCACACGCACACTCCACCAATGGACTGAACCTCACGATGGGTAGAAGAATGACCACACCCCTCATTCCATTCTTGGCTACTACGCATTTTCTCCATTGTCGGTTCATCCTCCTGCATAGGTAGAGTTGTTCATCTCCACGCAAGGGCGGGATTCTTGTTCATTCTCACACATAGGATTTTTCCTGATTTCGACACACGTAGCGAGCTGGGAGCCGTGGTCTTTCATCCACAATTTTCCTGTGAAGGGCCAATCACGTTTTCAGCTGTATGATATTCCTACAGACTAGTATGGCTGTGTAATTTCCCGTCATTTCAATGTTGGGATTGGGACCGTTGTTCTTCCTATGAGTTATGGTTGCCGTCATTCTCCTCAATATTCGTTGTGTTGATGTGGTCTCCCTTACATTATGGTTGTTGTGGTCTTCTTTACCTTTTGGCGTCTGGTGCAAGTTTCCTTCATGTATGGGTTGGGAGACTGCATTTTCTTCCCCAGTGTGGGTTGCATAAGTTTTCCCCAGTGGCTTTGTTGTGCAAAACGGGCTATTATTTCCCAACGTTTGTTGGTTGTGTATGTTGTTACGCTTTGGGGCTGCTGCAAATTTTTTGGAGTCGTTTTGGCTATGATAGGGCCAAAAACGACTCAGGAGTCATTTTCCCATGTTAAGCTGTACTTGCTAATTAATTGCAAGCATGCAATGGTTGGTCTTCGGACTGTGTTGGGAGTAGGGATGAGGGCTTGGTTTGCTTGATAAACGTGGTGTGTTTGGAAACCACATAGACAGAGCTAGAGGACTAGCTTTCTTCTCCACAACCCATGAATAGTAGTGGAAGGGAAGGCAGGGCCTGAGGGACTGTGTAGCAGAGAAGGGACTGATTCCTTGTGTTGGGTGTGTGTGGGTGTCTTAGAAGTCAGGCTAGTTTCAGTGTAGGTGTTCCTAGCTCTATAATGGGCCCACCAGCTTAGCATTCAGTCTTTCCCATCTCCTTGATGGCTTGATAAACCTGACCATGTTGTATTGGATATCTTGTTGATGGCCTAATAAAAGCAACTGTGTTGGCTTGGTTGTGTTTTGTGTATCCTTGGCTATGTGTTAGCCTGCTTGTTCCTTATTCCTTGGAGAATCATGCCCAGCTCGGGGGTGGCAACGTTGCTGAGAGATTAAGGAGCACACTAGCCTATGGTTGGGTGGAACGTTACAGTGACGTAGCTAGTTGCGGAACAAGTTCTTCATAAGATAACTGATCTTGTCCATTTTACTTCTGCAATCATATTTTCTATTAATCAATGTGATGAACATGTTGAATGCTTGTATGAACGTATGTTTGCTTCCGTTGTATGATAAATGTTCATGTATGCATGTTCTAGTTCAAGGCATTTGGTTTCAGCATTCTTATGAATGTACATGTTCATGGGGCTCTTAGCCCAGATGGTTAATTCCATGGTAGCGTCCTCTTCGTCGGTCAGAGGGTCGAGGACGTTACATGATCACTCTTCCTCTATCATCAAATTTGAAACCTCAGGACTACATCCTCACTTTCCTTACTACGTTTCTCTCTTGAATCATGTAGAATGTCTTAACATGACTAGCAAATGCACTGTGATTGACAAAGGCGTTGCTGCTTTCGTGATGTCTTTGTCGTGTTGGAAGGGTTTGGGTTCCCCCGAGTTGTCTAAATCCCCTACCATGTTGACTGCTTTTGATGGTAGATTGTTTCAGCCACAAGGGATAATTCCTTCTCTTAAGGTCCGTTTGGTAGGGAAGACCGTTGTGATCGAGGTCAAGGTGGTTGATACGCCCCTTGACTACAATCTATTACTGGGTAAGAATTGGATGTATAGTATGCAAGCCGTAGCTTCTTCTCTATTTCGAGTTGTATGCTTTCCATTTAATGGGAATATTGTTACGATTGATCAAATGTTATTCAAGAATCTATTTGTTACCTCATCTTCAGGACCTTCTATCCTGATTGTCGATCACTCTCAGTCGGCAATTAGGAGTGTGGGTGTGGGCATGTATCCATCCCTTATGGGAAGCTTTAGTTGTCCTACACTTGGTCTTATGATCGGGTGTAGTCCTGGTGGGGCTTTGTCTTCAGTGAGATCGGTGTCTTTTCACACTACCCATATGGAAGATCCTTAGATTCTTCCTACACCAAGTCCTTCATGTAATCCTATTGGAATGGACGTGTCGTTTCCTGTAGCAATGATAGCATATCAAGCGAATATTGAATGTGTTGCAGAGCCTAGTCCTTCCTCTTCATGGATGGAGGAGGAGAACCCATATGTGCTGCTTGCATGGGCAGTTTAGTCTTCTCACGCACATGATTGACTTGATAGTGTTTTTCCATCGGATGAAGCTATTATTGAGGCCATGTCTAGGGTTGAACCACCTTGGGAAGAGTTGCAACATAGATCTTATTTTCTTCCTGAGCTTGACCATTTGGAGTGTGAAGACTTTAGGGATATTCTTAGTGAGAGAATTGGTAGTCCCGTGGTTCCACTGAGCTCTCCTGGTCCGATGGCTGATGGAAACATGGTGAATATATCTCCTACCATCCCTATCCATATCTCTTGCAATCCTGGCAAGATTGAGAATGTCTATATTGGGGTAGAATGTTCCCATGCTAAGATTCAAGACTATACCGAGATATTGAAAGAGTTTTGTACTATCTTTGCTTGGTCATATGAGGAAATGCCAGGTATCGACCCTTGAATTGTTGAACATGAAATTAAAACTTATCCTAATGCTAACCCTGTTCGACAACACTTGCATGCGGTGAATCCCAGAAAAGCACCCGCAATTAAGGCTGAGATAGAAAAGTTGTTAAATGTCGGTTTTATCTATCTCGTTCCCTTGACGAAGTGAGTTTCAAACCTTGTTCCGGTTGATAAGAAGTAGGGAACAATCCTCATATGCACCAATTTCCATGACTTAAACTGTGCCTATCCTAAGGATAATTTTCCCACACCATTTATTGATCAAATTTTGGATGAGTGTGCAGGAAGCGAGGTATTTTCCTTTATGGACTGATTTTCCAGATACAATCAGATACAAATCAAACCTGAGGACCAACATAAGACTGCATTTATTTGCCTTTGGGGTACCTTTGCATATCGGAAGATGCCTTTTGGTCTTAAAAATGTTAGAGCCACATTTCAGTGGGCCATGACCTTGATCTTCCATGATCTCAAATCAATTATTGAAGTCTTTTTGGATGACCTTGCTGCTCATTCTCGTCTGAGAGTGCGTCATTCCTACCATTTGAGATTAGTGTTCAAAAGATGCCGCCACTACCAGGTCAGGTTAAATATTCATAAGTGTATCTCTTGCATGAATTATGGTCGCTTGTTCGGGTTCATTGTCTCCAAGGAGGGTATAAGAGTCAACCCTTTAAAGGTTGAGACAATACTTCAATTGTCTCCCTTGAGAAACATTAAACATCTTCAATGTTTGCAAGACGTGGAAAATTTCTTGCGGATATTCATCATTAACTTTTCCAATTTGACTAGAGGCTTTATGCATCTTTTCAAAAAATACACTACCTTATGGTGGGATGAGTGAGCCCAGGAGTCCTTTGATGCGCTTAAGTAAGCCTTAGCATCAGCCCCGGTGACTAGTCCACCCGACTATAGCTGCGAATTTTAACCTTATGTGGCCACGTCCATGGAGACGATTGGTATGGTTTTGGTTCAGGAGGATGAGGAGCTCCAGGAGCATGTCATATATTATTTGAGCCAAAACCTTATAGATGCGGAGATCCATTATTCCCATGTGGAGAAACTTGCCTTAGCTACCGTTCATGCGGTTCAAAGATTGAGACACTATATTCTCCTTCACCAGACCTTGGTGGTAGCCCATGTCAATCCATTTCAGTTCATCCTCACTAAAAGGATGATCGGGGGAAAGTATAATAAGTGGATTGTCATCTTGCAAGAATTCGATCTCGAGTTTGTTTCGGCAAAATCGAAAAAATCCCTGATTTTTGCGGAGCTTATATCTGACTTCCCAAGCAAGGAGGAGGAAGAAGTTTGTGAAGATACGTTTGTCGATGAGCACATTTTCCTAATCTCAACTTTGGATCCATGGTATGGGGATATCATCATATATTTACAAACATTGAAGGTCCCTACTCACCTCTCACGGGATGAACAATGACGGTTACGTCACGTATCCAAGAACTACCTTATAGTGGATAACACATTATACCATTGTGGGGTAGATTCCATTTTATGTCATTGTTTAACTCATGAGGAGGCTAAGCTTGTGCTGAATGATTGCCACGGAGGGGCGTGTGGTGGTCATTTATCTAGGCTTTCTACAGCCCAAAAAATATTAAGAGCGGGTTATTTCTGGCCATCGATCTTTAAATATTGTGTTAATGTAGTCAAGAAGTGCCACCCTTCCTAGGTGTTCACACATAATATGCGCTCACATCCTTCCCCGTTACATCCAATTATCACCACCGGTCCCTTCACTAAGTGGAGGCTTGACTTCATGGATTGCAACCCAGCTTCAGCTGGGGGGCATCATCATATTATAGTGGCTGTTGACTATTTCACGAAATGGGATGAGGCTATGCCCACAGTTAAATCTAATGGTGAGATAGCCACACATTTCGTATTCAACCAGATCATTACTCGGTTTGGTATTCCGAAGGAACTTGTCACTGACCATGGTAGGCACTTTCAAAATCAGATGATGGAATAGTTGGCCTCGATGCTAGGGTATAAGCAGGAGCATTCCTCTTCTTACTACCCTCAAGTGAATGGACAGGTTGAAGCAGTGAACAAATCACTTAGTCCATTCTCCAACGAACCATCACACAAAGCAAGACCAATTGGTATATCATGTTATATCCTGCTTTATGGGCTTATAAAACTGTGGTTAATACTGCCATCAGCTTTTCTCCATATCAGCTTGTGCATGGAGTGGAGTCTGTCTTGCTGGTTGAATGTGAAATTCCTTCACTGAAGCTAGCCATAGAGCTCTTACCAAATACTTCTCGATTGGAGGAATGTTTGGTCCATTTAGAGCAGCTTGATGAGCAGCGCCGAGATGCTTTAGTGGCTCTAGAAGTGAATAAGCATCGCATTAAGGTCCAGTATGATAAATTTGTCTGTCTAAGGAGGTTTAGTGAAGGAGATTTGGTCCTTTTGTGGGATCAAGCTAAAGAACCCTTGGGGGTAGGAAATTTTAACCCTATGTGGCATGGTCCTTACGTGGTCAAACATGTGTTAGAGAAGGGCACATATGAGTTGGTAGACTATGAAGGGACAGCCTTAGCGGAGCATAGAAATGGGCTCTATCTTAAAAATCACAATGAATGATTTTTAGCTAGGGCTGACTATCATATATTATTGTACAGTATTTTGCATAGTTAGGTATTTCTTATGGTGATCGGGTTTGTTGATTAGCTTTCATTTCTTATGGTAGATGTCGATGGAGTCTTTCGATTACATAGGATTTGCTGATGGTGTTAGCCGCCACACTCAACACTCAGCCTCTGCTGTTTGGGTGATTTATACTCCGACGGGTCAGGTATTGTCTTCAAGAGACATATGTTTACGGCCCTCTTCAAACAATGTTTCTGAATATAGTGTCGTTATTAAGGTTCTACAAGATGCCATTTCATATGGTGTTCTCTCTCTTGAGGTACGTCTTGATTCGCAATTAGTAGTGTCACATCTTAATGGCTTGTATCATGTTAGGGATCCAACATTATTACGAAGATTCTTACATGTGAGATTATTAGAATGGAAATTTGACAACATAACATACATACATGTTCCAAGAATTTATAATCAAGTTGTTGACTCATATGCTAACTATGTGTTGGATTGGCATTTGTTTCACAGACAATAAGCTCATCACAAACATACATTTTTACACATGTAAATAAACAAAATCGATCATCATAAAAAAAATTCATTAAACATCCAAAATGTGATAATACATAAGTGTCATAATACAAAAATGGGGCTTCCGAGCCACCAGAATATAATACACGGTAGTACAAAAATGTGTCACTCCCAGGTATCTAAGCCTAGGGAGGAGGAGGGAGGTTCTGATCTTGGAAATTCACCATGACTCTAGCTATTCATTAAAACAACCGCACCCATGCTCATGGTACACCCACCACCTGACACTGCATGGCCTTAGGAAAATCCTCGACTTGCACCATGGGTACCCTATGGCTCAGCCGCAAAAAGTTTGTGTGGATTCTTTGGAGCGTCTGCTCCACATCCACACCCATGATATCATCTCCTCGTCCCCTTTGTCTATAACGAGGGAAACCATCAGGACATCGTGGTCCTACATCTGAATACATATGATAGGATGTCACTATGTGTTGTCACGCAAAAACATGTCTTTTGATTCTATATATAAAAAAAACACAAAAAAATAAATAATTAAAAAAATTAAAAAAAAAGGGTTTGGATTCATTACCAATGTCATCGTATGTTGATCCTGGTGGTAGAGGCATGTCGAGATCTCCCTGAAAATATATCCCCGCATAGGGGTAATCATCAATGGAAACTATCTGCCGCCGCCACCATGGAAAGAAGTCAGCTGGGTAGGGGTTGGACACCCTACCTCCTCCCAGTCTGCGCATCACATCTGCCCAACGTTGTTGGGCTGGATATTGAACCCCGTGAAGAGGAACGTCAACTCTAGGAGTGAGTCCCAGAAGATGCTCAAAGAAGAACGTGCTCAGTATACTGCTAAAACTGAAGTTTTGTACCCTTCCCATTTTGCAGTCATTGAGTTGTTGCTTCATGTTACTCAACAGTGCAATACTCTAATCATAAACTGTTAGTCTCATGCACTCCACTGCATAGGACATCAGAGGCAGCGAAGCCTGGCGGAGTGAGGCTAGCCCTGCTATCCTGTCGAGTGTCAGTAGAATGGCCTTTAGGCCTAGTACCTATATGGAGTTAGTTGGGATCTGACTCCCCACCTTCTTCGTGTCTAGATAATAGTATATAGCTATATACTCATCTATGGTGAGGCCACCTCGGGGCCCACAAGAACGTAGGTTCACCACTTCCCCCCATCGAGATAATCCTATACTGAAGTATATGTCCTCCACTTCTATGGTGAGGGACATCCCATCGATATGGAACGAATCTGAGTCAGGATCCCAGTAGTCTACTAGCATCTGCAGCAATCTTGGTTTGGCCCTTAAGCCACCAAGACACCAAAACTTATAGAGCCCACACGCACGAAGAGCTTATTGAGCGATTAGATCGCCCCATACTGCTTCTTATACATCCCCATGCTCTTGTTCCCTCCATTCTAGTACCATCATGCACATTCAATTTGAGTTTTGGTCATTAGTTGTCTTAGAAAAACTTAAACGCAGTTGCATATGTGATTATTTGCTAAACAGTTGTGTATGTACGCGACTTTGAGGCATTTTTCCACGTATAGCTAGCCCTATACACGGAGAAATCCTCGATTTCCGCATGGGCCGAGTTGCATATTTTAGAGTGTCCTAGAAATCATTTTTGACCATGGAAATTTGAAAATTTTACATGCAAATGAAAGAGCAGGGCATGGGAAGTTACCTAGAAAAAATGGTGTCAGATTCCGCCAGCTGAAACTCCTGGAAATCGCGTTTGAAGTTCTGAACTCAATTGGGTAAAAATTTCAAATGTTATATAATGTTCTAAATTTTTTACTATTTATAGAAAATTTTCAAATTTTTGAAAATTTTTACCCCCTTTTCTATTGTTTTGGACCGTTTTTTACTAATATAATGATGTAGGAGACCATTTTGAGCGTCGTTTCAACCGTTGTTTTATCATGTTCGTGTTGATTTTAGGTATGATTTTTAAACTAGCATATAGGTTAGGTTTCACCTCTATTTTCATTTTGCATGACCTTATGACCGTCTCATTATAACCTTAGGTACAAACCCATTCTATCATGTCACGAAACCTTCTTGTTGTTTTAGAAGTGACTTGATGTGAATGGTAGAGTTTGACCTTACATGGGTGCCCTAGTTAGCCCCTTATTTCCATTTGGTGCCCATGCCCACACTTTGTCCTTTAGGGTGTGGGATTTTGTTTTATAGTATCACCATGACATTTTGCAAGAGCCTCATACTCCTCTTTATCTTTTGCTGGCCTATTTCCCCAGGACTCCCTTATGTCAAGTTGTAATTGCATTATCATGAGCTTTTCTTTCCTCATTGAGCATTGTGCCGGCTTCCCTAACTTTGAGTATCAGCCATATAGCCCAAGATTGTCTCATGTCTAGACATGCAGAGCCATTTTATATATCCTTTGCAGCTTGATTCCTGATTTTTACTAGGAGGGGACTTTCCCCCAAGTGTCGCTATCCTACACATGTGTCCTTGCATTGAGCATAGGTATGTTCCGTTGCTTGGAACTAGTTTGTTTTCTCATTTGACACTCATCTCCTCCTATTCTATAACTATAAAGCGAGTTTATTCTTTTTCAAGCTTTCCAAATATTTAAAAAAGTCCAAAAAAACAAAAAAAACAAAAAATCCAGACAAGAAAATATGTTATCTTTGGCAGTAGTCGAGTCGAGTCACCTTCAAACAAAGCACTATATATCACATCTATTGGTTGGGTTAATAGTTTGACTTTAGGAGTTGTACTCGTTTCTCTGAGTTTATCTCCACCGACTGATTAAGCTTCCAGTCCCTATGGAGCCTCTATCGATGCCTTCCGTGTCGCAGATATTTCCCAGTTTTGTATATCGAGTCTATGCTGCCTACATTCAGTCACCATTCACCTTTATGCTCTTGTTCGAAGGAAGTGGAAACCTAAGTCAGCCATTCCTCAGTTATATTTACTTTGCATGTCAACCATTCCTGGTACATTTACTGGTTCATGCACATTACGATCGAGTCCTTCCACATTATACAACTTTGCTGAGTACCTTGTGTTAGAGGATGGGGGATGCCTTAATGCCCTCCTTCCAGCGGATTTCATCCCATCGACTTCAGATCATTTATTCTAGGATAGGAATCTAGAGTCATGTTTGAGTGTCTTGAGACTTGCAGTCATCAGTGGCAGGTTCTCTCGCCATCGACAATTTTTTGGGAATGTATCAATGTCCCCTTATCGATGCATTCTCTCAAGTGTTCGACCTCAACACATTTCTTCACACTTGTTATTTTTCACTCTAGTACCTTGATTCCCATTTTCATTATTGGTGGGTGATCTTGCGTATGTTAACGGTATACATCCATAACCGGTAATCAAACGATGGACTACTATGTTCGACATCGACACCTATATTCACATATTAGGACATGTACTCGTAGCAGTTTGTGTAGAAGACCTTCCAGACTGGTGGCATCTCATATATGCTACCTCCTTGATCATGCCAGTTTTCATGAGATTTCAGCTCTCATGACTTGATTCCAGTATATGTCAGATATTTCCATCCATTATGGAGAACTTGATCCACTATATATCTTCAGCCTCCATGGCGATCATGATCCTTTGTATATCTTCATCATGGATATTGTGAGCTATTTATATTGTATGTGGTGATGACCACGCATGTCATATTTTGTATCATGCCTATTCATGGCCATTGTACTCTTATGTATTTGGGACTGCTATATCTACTTGCAGTGATGTGCATAATTTGATCATTATATTGTATTGATTGGATGGTTGGTTGTTCCACTGGGTTCTTCATCACTTCACTTCTGGGATGGAATTATAATGTATTTCAGCCATCGTATGACCCCTCTGACCTCACGCATTAGGGGGCATCTATTATAGTTGATTTTACCACATATCGTGAATCACACTTTTATGGCCTTCCCTGTCCCTCTGCAGACTCCTTAGACCCCATCGACCATTTTTTTACCTTTGATGTTTCCAAGATCATCCCTAAAAACATGCAATAATTGCCATATGTGACTTTTAATCCCTTTCTCACGTATATATGCGGGTTGACACCTAAAATCGTGTACATCGGGACGTGTGAAAAAGGCCAAATTCTTTTGTAGTTTTCCTTGATGTGGATCTGACTCACTTGTCTCTTGGCCTTCCATATGCCTTGAGATTGCTCGGATTTGACCTTCCATTACCCCATTGAAGAGATATATAAGGAACCCTTTGGATACATTGAAGGCATGAGGAATTGAAGACAAAGAAAAGTATATTCCATTGTTGCCGGAGTTTATACATGAGTCTACATCCCCCTGTCCCTTGGAGCACTTTTGCGTTCTTCCCAAGCTTTCCTTTTTCTTGTGAGCTTGCTATCAAGAGATGGAGGATTGAAGTGGTGGAGGCCCAAGTGGGGGACTCAGTTTCTCTGATTCGCAGACGTGCCGATAGAGGTTGTCACTATTGTAATCTTTGTTTTATATTAATAGAAATATCTTTTCCTGTCCAATAATGTGTATTTAAATGAGTATTTTATCCATGGATGCTTTTAAATTCTTATATGTTATTGATTATATATGCTTGAGTAGGTCTAACACGATTATATATAGCATGCTTGTCTTGTTTGCTAAGAGTTGAGATAGTAATTTATCAATACAAGCTAGAGTTGGAAAGCTCAACGGGGATCTACATCAACCATCTGGAATAAGGTACGAATCGAGATCCTTTAGTGTTAGATATTTGGTTTCTCTTGCATATAGGAAAGGATTTATTTCTGGAGTCAAGTTGTTTGTTGTGGTACCCCAAGCCATAGGAATTTCTCTCTATAACAGATAGTATCTTATATGTCCCAATGTCATTCTCAACTGCTTCATTATCGTAGGGGTGGTAGGTCGACGATGATCGTAATTTTAGCAAGAACGACCAGGATTCCTGATGCAAGAGCATTCAGCTAACCATTTGAAACTCCAAGTTCAATGTTAGATCAGGACAGGAAGGGGTCTCCACATTTTGATTTAATAGTCCCTAGACTATTACATTGTAAATAACCTATGTTTTTATGAAATTTCTAGATAGTGATGAGTCATTCTTCTAGTCATATTCTATTAGAGCAGTAGGAATATTGGAGGGTCATGACTCCCTACGTGGAGATCAACCACTGAACTATTTGTTTGGATAGTGATGTTTTTCCTTATGTGTGGTAGTGTCTGTTAAAGAACCAACTCAAAGGGGGAAGAAACAACTTAGGATAAATATGTAGGCTTGAGAAGTAGTAGCGGTTCTACTTTTTAGGGTGAGGATTGCAAATTTGCAGAGGGAAGAAAAGACCGTGTCTATGTCTACTTGTAAATGGGTTGCACAGATTGAAAGAGAGCCAGTTGTGTGTGTTTCTTTCTTTTATTTTTTAATAGAAATATTAGTAGTGTGTGTTGTAGTATTATTAACTTAGATGTATGCATTGTTGTGAATGGTGTCATTGTGTAGAGCCCACTATGGTGGTTTTCTAAACATCGATGTGTTTTCATCAAATTATTGGTTCAAATGCAAAATTGATGCTTGAATGAACTAAAGTATAAATAGATGCATACATAGGGGTGCTAGCTTGATAAATCGTATAGGCTAAAGGTTGGATTGATTGAACTTTGATCAATTCACACCCAAATCCAATTTTTTTGCCTTAATGAGTTTTACAGAAAATGGATGGCAAAGATCAATGCCACAGAGGAAAATCCAACGGTGGGAAAAATTACAGAAAAAGGTTTGCGGGCGGAAATTTGCGGAGGAGTAACTTTGGGAATTTGGCATCCCGCATTCCGTAACTCGATTTCAGGAAGGCCGTTGCAGAATGAAAGTTGTGGAGCGTGAATTTGGGTGTTTTTAGATCTCGCATCACGAAACCCGACAACGGAAAATATGTTGTGAAAACAGTTACGGGAAGGAGAAATTGCAGAAAGGAGGGTACGAAAGGAAAATTGCGGGAAGGAAATTTTAGTGTGGAATTTGGCTTTTAAATATAAATTTGGAGATCCTGCCAAGTGTAGGAAGCTGAAGATCCTAGAGGTGCTGGTTGGGTTGGTTTTGGCCTAACCCCCCTGCACCATTTTTGGTATCAGAGCATAAGGTTGACTATTATCTTTTATTTTTGGATATTGTGGAATTGTTAGTGTTAAGGATTGGAGTAGTTTTTCTTGAAAAAAAAATTGAGATAGTGTTTACTCCTTATTGCTAACAGATTTACAAAAGAAAAGATATTGCTAATAGTAAGGTTGTGTCAAGAAGTGACTTGTTGTGCTAGGATATGGAACTCATAATTGGGAGAAGTCGAGGCAGGTGAGGACGACCTATTGGAAATGCAGATCTTAGAGAGGAGATAAGAAATATGAGGTAAATACTGGACATCTTAGAGACTAGTAGACATCATGAGCACACTAGAAACACAAGTGACGAGGAAGTCTTTGAAGAGGAGGAAGAGACAACTACTAAAAATTCTGAGGTAAAAATACTGAAATCAATATTTGGTGCAGGTTCAAGTTCGAAGGCTGATGTACCATTTTATAGTGGGAACTTGGATCCATAGGAACTAATTGATTGGATCAGTGCTATGAATAAGCATTTCTATTATGCTGAGGTAAAGGAGGATAGGCAAGTAATATTTTCTATCACAAATTTGAGAGCGAATGCATCCTTATGGTGGGTTGGTGTGCAAGAGGAGAGTATCTTGAAACACAAAGCCAAGATCAATAGCTAGAGCAGAATGACAGCTAAGTTAAAGGGTAAATTTATTCCTAAATATTACACGTTGATTTTGTTTAGGAAAATGCAAAATATTAGACAAAAATCAATGACAGTTAAGGAGTATACTGAGGAATTATATAAGGTGAATATCAGATCTGGACATATAGAGGATACACCTGAGAGAGTAGCTAGGTATGTCGATGGCTTGAGATCTGATATATAAGATGAATTGAGTTTGTTGTTATTAAGGTATGTTGAAGAAGCATGTCAAGTTTCTTTGAAGGCTGAGGAGAAGATAATGAGGAGGCAGAGTCAGAAAGAAAAGGTAAGAGGCTCTGAAGGAAAGGAACAACAGCAAAAGGGTGAAGCTAGTGGTTAAAACTAGCAAGGGTATCCTGATCGAAATAATGAGAATAGAGGTGGCCAAAATGCTTCAAGAGGAAGAGGCAGATGAAGAGGTGGAATAGTGAGATGTTAGACATGTGGAAATCTCGGTCACATGTCATGGGACTGTCCAGAAAATGTTCCCAGACAGGGAAAAGCACAAGTAGTACAATCTGAACCTGAAGCTCCACAAGAATTAGAGGAGGCTGTAGCCTATCTTGAAGAAGGTGAATCCTTATTGATGAGGAAAATAATGGAGGATCCAATCCAAAGGATGAGCCTATTTAAGTCAGTTTGCAAAGTTGAAGGTAAGTGCTGCAAATTAATTGTTGATAGTGGTAGTACTATTAATTCGGTGTCTACAAAGACGATGGAAAAACTAAATTTGAGGAATATAGTACATCCAAAACCCTACAGAGTTTCATGGCTGCAGAAAGGTCATCAAGTTCTTATGAAAGAACAATGCCAAGTAAAGTTTCAGATTGGAAGCTATCAGGATGAGGTAAGATGTGACATTATTGAGATGGATGCTTGTCATATTTTATTAGTTTGATAGGGAAGCAGTGCATGAAGGCAAGAGGAATGTTTACTCCTTTGAAATGAATGGGAAGAAGCATAGTCTTCATCCACTCAAGGGTAAGCAAGAAAAGGCTAATAATCATTTGTTGATTATGATTGATAAGAAAATTGTGAATGATTGGAAAGCTGACGCAAATGATAATGAGGTTGAATTAACTAATATGGTGTGTAGTGGTTGGCTGAAGGCTAAAACAGACCAACAAGAAATGTCCAATGCAAGTATGGCATTGATAGAGGAAGCATAGTATGAAGTTAATAAAAACAATGGTAATTGTATGGTTACTGAGGTTACCAAGGATGGTGATGTAACAGTAACAAGAAAAGGAGAGGGAGGGAAAAGAATCCAAGAAGAGAATTCTTGAACATCAAGCATCATATGTTAATAAAATTTGTGTTTACTCTTGTAACGGGAAGACTAAATTGTTTATATGCAGGTAGAGGAGAACGAGTTGACAACTTGTTTGCAGGGAAAGGAAAAGAGGAACTGGAATGTTCAAAGAATTATGAACACATGCTGGAAGAACCAAAGAACTAGTTACAAACACAGTATTGGAAATTACATGGCTAAAGAGGAAAAAGGTTGGACCCTGCAGTACACTCAAGAAATTCTCAGCAAATGCTGATGAGATATAGATGCCTACCTGAACACTTGTGACACAACCATTGAAATTTGGGGCCATTCTAGATAGTAAAGTGACCAAAAGTACAAGGAAGAAGGACCATCTGGAGCATTTAGTCAAATGGAAGAAGAAACCACCAGAAGATTCTACGTGAATAAGCGCTACAGAATTAGAAACCAAGGTTTGCACTATAACTGAACTAATGAACAGAGGTTCATAATTTTTCACCCTTGCAAGTCTGATGTGGAAGAATCTTGCTAACCATTTCAAATTCCAAGTTCAATGTTCGATCAAACCAGGAAGGGGTCTCCACATTTTGAGTTAATAGTCCCTAGACTATTAGATTGTAAATAATCTATGTTTTTATAAAATTTCTAGATAGTGATGATTCATTCTGCTTAGCCATAGTCTGTTACAGCAGTAGGAATAATGGAGGGTCGTGACTCCCTGCGTGGAGATCAGCCGCTAAACTGTATGTTTGGACAATGATGTTTTTTCCTTATGTGTGGTAGTGTCTGTTACAGAACTGACTCAAAGGGGGAATCAACATCTTAGGATAAATAGCTAAGTTTGAGAAGTAGTAGGGGTTCTACTTTTTAGATTGAGGATTGCAAATTTGTAGAGGGAAGAACAGACTATGTCTGTGTCTATTTGTAAATGGGTTGCAGAGACTGAAAGAGAGCCAGTTGGGTGTGTTTATTTATTTTATTGTTTAATAGAAATATTAGCAGTGTGTGTTGTTGTATTATTAGCTTAGATGTATGCATTGTTGTGAATGGTGTCGCTGTGCAGAGCCCACTATGGGGGTTTTCTGAACATCGGTGTGTTTTCATGAAATAGTTGGTTCAAATGCCAAATTGATGCTTGAATGAACTACAATATAGGTAGATGCATACATAGGGGTGCTATGTTGATAAATCGCGTAGGATAAAGTTTGTATTGATCGACCTTTGATCAATCAGCACCCGAATCCAATTTTCCACCTTAACGAGTTTTGTAGAAAATAGATGACGAAGATTGAGGCTACAGAGGAAAATCCAATGGTGGGAAAAATTGCAGAAAAAGGTTTTCAAGTGAAAATTTGTGGAGAAGTAACTTTGGGAATTTGACGTCCCGCATCCCACAACCTGATTTTGGGAAGGCCGATGTGGAACAAAATTTGCGGAGCGTGACTTTGGGTGTGTTACGGAGAGAAATTCCTATGGCTTGGGGTACCACAACAGACATCTAGACTCCAGAAATCAATCTTTCCCAATATGCAATAGAAATAAAAACATCTAACACTAAAGGATTGAACCTCGTACCTTATTTTGGATGATTGAAGTAGATCCCCGTTGAGCTTTCCAATCTTCAGCTCGAATTGTTATAGCACGTCCTCAACAAGAAGTAAACAATACAAGCATACTATATTTCATGGTGTTAGATCTATTCTAGCATATATAATCAATAATGTATAAGCATTTGACATATTGCAATGGATACAATATTCATTCAAATACACATTACTGGACAGGAAAAGATATTTCTATTAATATGAATCAGAGATTACAAGTGACAACCTCTGATGGCACGTCTGTGAACCAGAGAAACTAAATCCCCCACTTGGGGCTCCACCACCTTAATCCTCCATCACTTCGATAGCAAGCTTACTAGCAAAAGGCAAGCTTGGGAAGAACACAACAATGCTCCAAGGGACAAAGGGATGCAGACTCAAGCATAAGTTCTGGAAACAATGGACTATAGTTTTGTTACTCTCAATTCTCTCTTATGCTTTCAATGTCTCAATGGGTTCCTTATATAGCTTTTCAAAGGGATACTGAAAGGTCGAATCCGTGCGATCTCAAGGCATATGGAAGGCCAGGAGTCATATGAGTCGGATCCAAGTCAAGGAATGCTCCAAAAGGTTTTGGATTATGCACACATCCCGATGTACGCGACTATAGATGGAATATCTGCGTATGTACGCGGTTATCGAGGAAAAGGCTGCGTATATCATTTTTCTTATGTTTTTAGGGATGGTCAAGGATACATCAAAAGACAAAAAGTGGTCCATAGGGGCTAGTGAGTCTACAGCAGGACAGGGGAAGGCCATACAATGTGTGATTCACCTAGTGTGGTGAAATCCGCTATAACAGGGTGTTTTGAGATACTGCATCCCGCAACCTTACAACAGAAACTCTATTGCAAAAATAGAGTTATGGGAAGGAAAAATTGCAGAAAGGAGGGTACAGAACAAAAATTGCGGGAAGGCAATTTTAGTGTGGAATTTGGCGTTTAAAGCTAAATTTGGAGATCCTGCCAAGTGTAGGAAGTTGAATATCCTAGAGGTGCTGGTTGGGTTGGTTTTGGTCTAAACCCCCTGCACCAATTCCATCATGAAAAAACACATGGCACAACATAATTCCAAATGGGGCACAAAAGATACATTTATTTATATTCAATGAAATCGAATATTGTCGACACTGCTCTGACAACATTCTGATGCTCCCAATATGATATTTTATGAGCCCAAACACCATTTAATCATTGAAATAGACCTCAATAAATTTATGATTAAAGTATTTGAAAGCATCCACTACTATCCTAAAAAATATAACAGGAGCATTATTGAGTCCAAATGATATTACCATGTACTAGAAACACCCCCACTATGTCGCAAAGGTTGTCTTGTGTCAATATTCCTTCATGATACTGACATGATGGTAGCCAGAGAACCCATCAGTGAAAGAATAAACTTCTTAACCCCCAACACTTTCTAATACATCATCCGTAATGGATTTGGGAATAGATCATGTAAGTAAGAGTTGTTCAACTTTCTTAGGTCGACGCAGATACATACTTCACTGGTAGTCTTCTTATATTGCACTACTATTGGGTTGATCCACTCGAATTCTTCAACATGTTCTATGATACTCGCATCCATTTTTCGATCTAACTCTATATTAACTTTTTATTTATACCACAGATCCAAATGGTATGGTCCCTGCTTCATAGGATTTTTCGTCAGGATTTAATGGTATCTTCATCTCTCCAAGGTCTTCAACCATCCCCTTCATATCTGAAAAATTTGTAGGGAACATATCCTGAAACTCATGTAGTAAGTTTGTGATATTCCTGGGAGTTTCATCATCCCAATAATCTCTGATATTGGTGAAATTTTGATTCTATGGAGATCCAATATTCACTTTCTTGATTTTCAACAAGTCCAAAAAAGGGCACTAGAAATACCAAATCCCTCCACTGTGCAAGTACCTTCAGACTCTAATATTTTTATATTGAGTAGGTCATCATCATCAGGTTCTCCCATCACATTATAGCACTACATCTATTTTTGGACCGTCGTAGTGCTTTGATAAAAGTATTCCATTGACACAAGGATATATTCAAATATTTTCTCCTTGACCACTTGCAAAGAATCATTAATTAGAGCATGATCATGAACAAACTCAAATATGTGTGTGAAGCTAGTATCCATTTCGTCCCATTCAGTTCTTCCACACTATAGCTCAACAAATGTGTACCAGTTCCTTGGTATCATGTCTAGAGTATGTATAAATTGATGGACATGTTCCTATCGAAGACATGCATCCCATGTCACATGACAATATTCGCTGTGCTTGATAGGATTAGTCAATCCTCTATACTTCTAAATAGTATAGTTGATCTACTCTCCAAATTGTATCTCCATCAATCTTCGACATTGAGTCCCTTCTGAGATATATTTCTTATGTACAACCTGTTAACCCAAAAAATCCCTCACTAAGCTCTCTATGACCTACACCACCCAAGGACACCACTTCACGACCCTCCATTAGACCCCAACACCCTCAAAATAGCCTAAGGATGAAGAAAATGGCTTAAAAACCCCAAAAAGGAGCCCAAAATACTCTCCTAGGAGCTAAAGCCTCCAAAAAGGGGCTAAGACCCTAAAAGGAGATAAAATTAGGGAAAAAAGGGCTAAAAGCCCAAAAAAGGGGCTAAATCCCAGACCAAGAGCTTAAAACCCTAAAACCCCAAAAAAGCTATAAAATGAGGGTGGGGGGTCACTCTCAAAACACTTCTCCCTTGCATACTATTATGCTACCCATGGATTCCTTGATACCCTTTGTCTCTCAAGCCACCCACACTCCCTCTCCTCCATCTTCATTGAGCCATAGCTCCCCCCATCCAAGAGAGGTGCTTCCACAAGCTAGGGCATGGTGGCCCTTTTCCACCCAAAGAGAAGGTATAACTTGTCTTTCTTGCATTTGCTTCTCAGTTTTCTTTGCTTTATAACCCATGTTTTCATTTGCAGGTTTATGTTTAACATTGTTTTGCAGGTATTTTGATTTTCTGTAGCTTAGTCTTTGTTTGCAGGTTATTGGAAGTGGAACCCTAACCCTTGTTTACAGAGGGGTTCACTATCATTGTTTCTCTTCCATCTTTGCTTCGCTTTGTTTTCCTTACTATCATTTACATTTCGTTTTTATTTTCAGCATTTATCCATGTAGGAACCTACCCTTCTATCCTACAGATACAAGGGAGCCATTCCTGCCCCTGTAACAAGGATAAATCCCTACTACAAAACTGGCGACCATACCAAGTCGATCGCATAAGATCCCTAGGCCAAATTTTTAAAATTTCAAGTTTTTTAAGTTTTTCCCTAGTTTTTCAAATTTCATGTTAAATTTAGTTTATTTCCAGTTATTAGCACTTCCAAAGCCTCTGCTAGGCACATTCGAGTCAGTTTGGCCACAGTACAGGTTACTGTTGGCTGGATCTGACTCTGGATCTCAAAAAACCCCAAATCTGGGGCAAGTCGCTCTTATCGGGCCTGAAAGTGAGGTGAGGGAACACTTAGTAGCCAAACAGGCATGCCCAGGGTGCACTTTATCCCCCAATAAGTGCAACTTCACTCAGAAACACAGACCATGACTGTCTGTGAATTATGTGCGACCCCCTCACCTATTTCAGAAAAAATCTTGTGGCCCCCTCGCCAGACTTGATCAGAAATGTGCGGCCTATCAAATAGAACTTCAATTTCAGTTTAATAGAGGTTAAATTTTAGTTTTATAGGGACCATCAGTGTGGCTCAGCCGCCTCTGTCTAGCACTACAATTCGATTTCAGTTCCTGTTTTAATTTCCTGCAATTTCTTTTACAAACGATGTGTAAACTCCAACTAAATGTTAATGGTTTAATCAAATGATTGTAGCTTAACTAAAATCAACCTAAAACTAACTGTCTTTCTCACCCTTCCTCCTCTACCCAGTCATCACCCTCTGGGGTATTCTAGGATACGACGAAGGGCAAGCTCATATAGATCTAAGCACTCCACTAATATTGTTCCAAACCATTAAAACCGGATGACTTGGAAGGTAGAGGGGGTAGAGAAGGAGGGCTTCTCACGGCGCTAAGAATCCTCCCTATTGACTAACCTTGCATCTGAGAGGTGACCTAAGGATCTACGAATGGGATTAGTCCCATTGTGTTGAGAGCCCAATACCTTTTCTTGGTTAAAGAGGAATATCAGTGTGAGGTAGTCATCTAGTTAGACCATCAACATTCAGGGTTAAAAACTGTATTTGTTCACAATTTTTGATTATCCAATGCTTTCATACACAACCACAATATGATGAATTCATAAACTATTTGTAGCTAACAAATATCATAAAAACAGACAAACAAATACACCATACCAAGTAATCAACCCAACTCAGTTCATGACACTAAGAGAGCCTTAAAATTTATTAATTTACAATAAGTACAAACAAATCTGCAATCTTTGAGGACATAAGTCCCTAACTGCTTCAACTATGAGAATTACTTGGGCTATGCCTAGAAACTCATTGTGAGGAGTATAACAAGAACCCCAAATTAGCTAGCTGCGAAGAGGAATTGCTAAGCAAAACGGGCAACGACCCATTCCGATTGAGTAGAAACACCTATGAGGAAAAAGCTAAGCGTTGTCTTCTGGCAGCCTTGGTGGCTGAGTGACCACCTATAGCCAATAGAAAGCCACTGAAACCAAGGTCCAAGCATCATTCCCACCAATTTCATACATAAAATCTAACACAATTGATCCTCCACATTCTTCCTCACACCTAAGAGGCGAACCACCACCATTTGGAACACTCAACTGAAACCGACGAAACTGTTCTCAGCAATCTCCCACACCATCAAAAGGCCACACAACCTCTGATTCTGATTCAAACCCATATTATTCTGAACCAGATCTACATACCGCACCATCAAGCCCCATGGCTAGTGCAAACCTGGATCCATTTTCTGGCATAACCTTAACAAGTGGACCCATGTCTACACCACAACCTGTAAGCACAGTCATGCCAACTATCATTATTCAGCTGCCACCACCCATAGTGACCAGCCAAGCTGGCCCACTGGCAACACACGGGGGTAGTGGCCCCTCCACACACACTACCCCTCCTACCACACAGGGGGGCAATGGACCATCCACTTACATTTCCCCTACTTCCATACATGGGGGAAATGTCCCCACCACCCATACTATTCCCCCCACAACACTTGGGGGCATTGGCCCATCCACAATGGTGCCATCGCAAGTCCCCCAGCTGTGCAGATGCATTATGCACCTGCAAACCCTACCACCATCGCAGCCCCATCCCACATCAACTTGGGGTCAAACCTACCTTTCATGGCTCACCTTAACTTGTCTGATTTGGCACGGTTAACAAACAACCCCATCCGCCACCAGGCTTTCTATCCTCCCATGCCAACCAAGCTACCTTCAGACATTCCCAAGTTTGAAGGAAAAGCAGGGGAATGTCCCCAAAATCACATAATGAGATTCCATCTATGGTGCCTATCAAACAGCATCGTAGATGATTCCATCATACTAAGGCTATTAAAATGCACCCTCACAGGTGCTGCGGCCAAATGGTACATTGAGCTACCATAAGCCAAGTACCCTGATTTCAAATCCCTAGCCTTCATTTTCCTATAGTATTTCCAACTCCCCATCAGATATGACGAGGGGGTGGAGATCCTGCTATCCTTCCATCAAAACACTGCCACTCATATAACTGGCCATATCCATGAGTGGCGGCGACACCGTAGCCTATGCAAAATCCAACTTGACGACAAGATCTTATTGGATTGCTTCCTTAAGACCTTGCTCCCACCCATAGCAAAGGACGTCACATCCAAACGTCCTCAATCCAAAGAAGAGTCCATACTGAAAGCTCAATAGTTTGACCTCATCTATGCTCAATCTGGATACTTGTACACCATCATTCCAGATGCTCCCTGTCGAAGTACCTCCTACCACGATGCACCGTGGGCATCCCATGCTACAGATGGTATCATATGATCGGCCTCCCAACATCCACAAAACTGACCGACCCTAGCTGTAGTTCCATCACAACCAAGCAACACTGCTAACGTTTCTTACCAAAACCAAGCTCCGGACTACGCAAGAATGATGTCCCAATCTGGACCAACAAATTCCTATGCACAACCTGCACCACCATAGCAAACTCAGGCCATGGCTAGGCCAACACAACAGTATGTGGGGAAAATTCCCATATTTGTGGCACTGCTAACCCCACAAATCTATTATGCACCTCCAGCGCAAACAGTTCAATCCCCCACCCCCGTTCCACCCGCCTCGTAGGGAAAAGTGTTCTTACAAAAAAATCGTCCCAACCAGCCTGCCCCCAACAATCAACAAGGGAAAGCTAGGAATAACCACCCCCACAACCAAGGCAATAACCAACCACAGGGAGGCGGTCAACAACTAAACCCTCCCAACAATGCCACGGTAAACTAGTCAGCCCAAAACCGCCCATAAAAAAATGCACCAAGATGCAATGCCCCGTTGCACACAAACCAACCATGCACACTCTGTGATTTTTATGGGCACTACACATTCAAGTGTCCCCTCATGGCTCGTGTGAAGAAGGCCATTCAAAACAAGGCCCAATAGGCTACCAACGCTACAAATCAAGCCCAACCCAACCTGGCACCACAGGGACCTCCCCCCATGGTGCTTCAAAACCCACTACTAGTCCAAGGATTGGTGGCAATCGCACCCCCTCCCCAACCCACTCCCAACACTCCGAGGACACCTCCCATGGCCGAAACAGGTGTTCACCACCTGCTATCCATAACGACTAAAGAGGTTAACTTGCAAACT